>MDKJ01168435.1:0-15155 GCA_005239525.1 Nicotiana knightiana
ATATATATATATATATATATATATATATATATATATATATAGCTTTTAGAGCTTTGGGCTTTTATCCCCCTTAGGCCCAATAGCCTGGGGGTCCAAGTTGACTCAGGCCGTAATTGGCCATTTTATCAAAGCTGGCCCGTTATACTCAAACGAACAGAATATATGACATACTGAACAGTCCATTTTTACAGCTACTCAAGATACGGGATAAATATACTTCCTTTGTACGTAACTGTTTGACTATAAACATACAAATTTCTAAAAATCACTCATTACACAATAAGTAAAAAAAAATGAAACCTAAGCCATTTGTTGCTATCCTGACTACTGTTACTTTAATGCCAAACGGGCTGGATTTGCTCATGTATCTAATTCAAGGATATACCTGCATTATACCGCTGATTTTCAAACAAAAAAAATTTCTATGCATCATTAAGGAATGAATCTGACCATTGGGGGGTCAGATTCAATTTTTTTAGTGCTATTTTATGCCGTAACATTTGTAATCTAAATATATAGCTTGAGAAATCAAGAAAAACATTTAAGAACCTTTATGGAGTGAATTTGACCATTGGGGTCAGATTCATTTCCTTTAGTGTTATTTTTAACAAGGAATTCTATTATAATTCTAGTCATAGGGATAAATACAAAATCACATAACCACAAAGGAGAAATGGAAGTTAAAACAAGGCAGGTTTCAGAATGAACCTCACGAAATCTCAAAACTAAACAGCTACACTTAGCTCATTGATATAACAGAATTTGGTTGTTCATAATCTTAACAACAGAATGCAAAACAAATAATATCAAACATCTCAGCACCAACAAACACAAATTTTGAATCTAACAATTTCATTTAAAGCTAAATTGTTACATATCTTTTCAGGGAAATTTAGCCAAAACAGGATCTGACCAAATAAAGGTCAGAGAAAGATGAACTTTAGGAATCAACAACAGAGAAAACACAGCAAACAGCAGTAAAACCGGCAGTAGTTAACCAGAAAACCCCCAGGAAAAAATAACCGAGTTTAGAACCCAAAAACCGAAGATTTTAGGAGGATTCAGCAACCAAAAACCAATCTTCAAGACCAAAACAGAGCAGAATCAGATTTGGTATCCATTTTTGTATTCTTTGTATTTTTTCAATTTCTTCTCTATCTCAGATGCTAAGGAGAAATATTTCAGAAGAATATTTGAAGAATAAAGATGTATAAAATCTCTAAAATCTGTGTGAAAAATCTGTGTGGAAACTTGTGTTTTTTTTTTCAGAGGTGAAAAAGCTATATTTCTAAGTGTAAAATCTGTGTGGAAATTCTCTAAAATTCTGTGTGTATTTTCTGTATCTATCCAGATTTTTCAGTAGTCCAAAAAGGTGTTTTTAGTGGTAAAAAAGTGTGTGTATATATAGGGATTTTAGGATAGGATATTCTCAGCATATTCCCTATCCTAAATGAGCTGAAAATGGTACAAGTACAACTGTCAACCCTATCCTGTTGGGACAGTTGTACCTTCCAGAACATTCCAGCCCTTGAAATTACCCTTTTATCCCTAAAATATCTGATTTCCTGATATTTCTTTAATCTAGAAGGTTCTTGGGTTGTTACACCCAAGATTCCCTTGATTGAAAATCCTATACTACCCTTAAGACATCCTAGAATTACTCTTTTAGTAATCAAGGGATAGTGTTAAGTTATTAGGTTAGGACTTACCAATTAATAAAAATGGTTAGGTTATTAAATTGTGATTTATCTTAGTTTCAAGTTAATCTTAGTTAGTCAAGTGTGATTAATTCCTAATTAACTTAATCAAGATGATTTTAAACCTATTTTGATCCTAAGTGAATCACTTTTAGGAATTATGTTAGGTTAATTATTAGGGGTTAACTAATTTCATTCCAATTTAGGTTATTACATTAGTGGCTCAAACCTTTAAGAAATTTGGAAGCCCAATCTTATTTAAGAGGTGAGGTTAGATAATTAACTTAGATTAGTTAGTTTAGGTTCTTAGACATTAGTTAATTATATTATAACTCATTTTAGTTTCAAATCCACACTTAACTAGTCAAGTATAATTAACTTTTCATTACCTAATTAATCAATTTAGGTGGATGACTAACATGGAATTAACCTATGCTAGAATTTGACAACATACAGATTCAAAAATCAGTTATGAAAGTCAGAAATAGACTAAGGAAAGGAATCAGATAATTCAAGCGAAGTCCTAAAACCTTAATTAATTGATGATTAATTATAGATGACTAACAGTTGATGAACCCTAGTTAGTGATCGAAAGGGACAACTAAACCTAAAAATGGTTATCGTTCAAGAAATGTTAAGCCTAATCCACACATACATGAAAGCAAAATTAAAATCCATAAATAAAACAGGAAGAAAACAGCAGAAAACATTCACACATATGCAGGATATAGAATTTCATTCTGAAACCTAAAGCTACATCGGTTAATCAAGCAGCCTGAAACATTATTTAGGAAAACAAAACAGACAACCTAAATAATTAATTCAAACAAAGAGACAGTGATTATCAGAATCAACTTTAATGCTAACCTAGGCGATTTATTTTAATGTTTGAGTGATGAAAAGAGAGAAAGGATAGGGGTACCAGTGTTAGAAAGGACTTGGTCGGACTCCGGTGAGCTCAAAAGTGACTCCAGCTTGCATGAATCGACGACTTTTGTCAAGAGCCATCGACTCATGTGAGTCTGAGTCACAGAGTCGTGGGTAATCGTCCAACACAGATTTTCTAGGGTTTTCAATTCCTAGATTTGAAATAGGTCGAGATTGGGTGGTCTTTGGGGGAAATTGATAACAGGACGGAGTTAAGGGGGTGAAGGAGATTAACTGGTGAAATTTTGAGGTTTTTTGGTTGAGCTCCGCCGTCGATAGGCGATTTTCGGGCGCGGAAGACGGTGAGAATCCTAGGGCGGCTAGGTTTTCTTTTGTGAGAAGAGAGAGAGAAAGGTGAGGCGGCTTTAGGGTTTGGGGGGGTTAGACTTTAGCAAACTGAGGGTAGGTGGGGAGGGGGGGTTTGGACAGTTATATATTAGGTGACCCTTGAGTTCCCAGCCGTTAGATCAAAATAGATCAACGGTTGGGATCATTTCATTAAACAAAACGGGGTCGTATTGGGTGTAACGGGGGCCGGCCGGGTTTGGGTCAATTGGGTTGGGGTGTTCTGAGTGTATAGAGAGGGGTTTGGGACTGGGTAATTTTGGCCCAGGTCCGAATTAATTCCCTTTATTAATTTAATTTAATTAGCTAATTAATTCCGATTAAATTGTGAAGACCACTAGTAACTAAATTTTAACTTAGCTTCATCTAATCATAGATAAATTAATCATGATTGACACTATTTAATTTAATTCTCCTATAAATTCTGCAATTTTGATCAAATTAAGCAATTATCACTTAAATGCCAAATAATCATATTTTCGTTATTATTTATTTCAATTAATTATAAATATTAATTTGTAATTTCCTGATAACAATGAATAAAATTATGCACATAATTATGCAACTTTAAATGATTATGTAATGCGGGAAAAAAAAACACATCACAAATAACACCTAAAATTCAACAAAATTTGTGAAATTAATTTGTTTTATTGAATTCTGTAGGAGTATATGGTGGGTGAAAAATCACGTGCTCACAGAGTTTGAATATCTCAAGCTAACGGTCTCTCACTAGCTGGAATGAATGCAAGGCATCGGCCACCACATTGGCCTTCCCCGGATGATACAATATGGTGACGTTATAGTATTTCAGTAGCTCTAACCATCTCCTCTGCCTCAAATTGAGATCCTTTTGCTTGAACAAGTACTGAAGGCTGCGATGATCCGTGAAAACCTCACACGACACACCATAGAGATAGTGCCTCCAAATCTTCAATGCGTGAACAATGGCTGCCAACTCTAAATCATGAATAGGATAATTCTTCTCATGAACCTTCAACTGCCGAGATGCATATGCAATCACTCTGCCCTCCTGCATCAATACCGCTCCAAGCCCAACACAGGAGGCATCACAATATACCGTGAAAGATTCCGAACCTGATGGCAATACCAACATCGGTGCTGAAGTCATGGCTGTCTTGAGCTTCTGAAAGCTCGCCTCACACTCGTCCGACCATTTGAATGGGGCACCTTTCTGAGTCAATTTAATCATTGGGGCTGCTATAGATGAGAACCCCTTCACAAAACGACGGTAGTAACCCGCCAAACCCAAGAAGCTCCTGATTTCCGTGGCTGAAGTGGGTCTAGGCCAGTTCTTGACTGCCTCTATATTCTTAGGATCTACCTGAATACCCTCTGCTTATACGATGTGACCCAAGAAAGCTACTGAATCCAACCAGAACTCGCACTTTGAAAATTTAGCATACAACTGACTATCCCTCAATGTCTGGAGCGCTATCCGGAGGTGCTGCTCATGCTCCTCCCGACTGCCGGAGTATATTAGAATATCATCAATGAAAACAATTCATCAGGTCCATAAATTCTGCTGGGGCATAGTCAAGCCAAAAGACATCACCAGAAATTCATAGTGCCCATACCTCGTCTGAAAGGTTGTCTTAGGTACATCGGATGCCCTAACCTTCAAGTGATGGTAGCCTGATCTCAAATCAATCTTTGAAAACACACTGCCACCCTAAATCTGATTAAATAAATCATCAATTCTCGGCAATGGACACTTATTCTTGATAGTGACTTTATTCAACTGTCGGTAATCTATACACATTCTCATCAGTCCATCCTTCTTCTTCACGAACAAAACCGGTGCACCCCAGGGCGAGACACTAGGTCTAATAAAGCCCTTATCAAGCAAGTCTTGCAACTATTTTTTCAATTCTTTCACCTCTCGTGGGGCCATACGGTATGGAGGAATAGAAATGGGCTGAGTGCCCGGAGCCACATCAATTAAAAAATAAATATGCCTGTCGGGTGGCATCCCTGGCAGGTCTGCAGGAAACACCTCGGGAAACTCACGAACAACAGGCACCGAATCTATAGAAGAAGCCTCAGCACTAGAATCATGAACATGGGCCAAATAAGCCAATCATCCCTTCTCGGCCATGCAACGAGCCTTCGTATAATAAATAACCCTGCTGGAAGAATGACCAGGAGTCCCTTTCCACTCTAATCGGGGCAACCCTGGAAAAGCTAATGCAACTGTCTTGGCGTGACAGTTCAAGATGGCATAATAAGGTGACAGTCAATCCATGCCCAATATGACATCGAAATTCACCATAGAAAGAAGCAAAATGTCCACACTAATTTCAAGACCCTCAATAACGACCACACACGAACGATACACACGATCTACAATAATAACATCCCCTACAGGCGTAGACACATAAACAGGGACACACAAGGAATCGCGAGGCACAACCAAATACGAAGAAAAATAAGATGACACATAAGAGTAAGTAGACCCCGAATAAAAAAGAACTGAAGTATCTGTATTGCAAACTGAAATGGTACCTGTGATAACAGCATCGGAGGACTCCGCCTCAGGGTTGGCTGGAAATGCATACAATCGGGGCTGGGCCCCACCACCCTAAACCATGTCCCTGGGATGACCTATGACCGGCGTACCTCCACCTCTAGCGGGCTGGCCTCCACATCTAATAATCTGACCCCTACCTCCGGCTACCTGTCCCAGCAACGAGCGGTGCTGCAGCAACTGGCTGAACTTCCCCAACTGGATTGGTTGTTGGGGTCTGAATCTGAGGAGTAATCTTCTCAGGAGTGTGGGTAGCAGGAGTCTGAACCCCTCCTCCAGCCTGAGATACGGTTGCTGCCACGGGGAATGCGCCAGTTTGGGCTACACTCTCCCTAAGTCCCACTAGTCGGACCAAGGCATCTTGAAGCACCGGGGTAGCAATAAACCCCTCTGGGACCTGAGCTGGTCCCGCCAGAATGGTCTGAGCTTGAGCCCCCTCATCAAGCTCTATCTGGGGCTCCGCAGCTGGAGCTGCTGCCTGAGCACTAGGCTGAGTCCTGCCCCTACATCGGCCTCTGGCATGGCCTCGACCTATGCCCCTTGTAGGAGCTGCTGCTGCTACAAGATCCGGTTGTTGGTCAGCAGAAGAAGAGATACGTGTTCTCGCCATCTGCGAGAGACTAGAAGAGTTTAATCAGTATTTGGGATAACAAGAATTGCACGACAGAGTAGAAATAAAGTGAACTTGTTCCTAACTTTATAGCCTTTGAGGGATAAGTACAGACGTCTTTGTACCGTTCCCTCAGAATCTACCATGAATTGTGAGACCTAGGCAACCTAGTGCTCTGATACCAACTTGTCACGACCCGAAATTCCCACTGTCGGGACCATGATGGCGCCTAAAGCTATTCTTGCTAGGCAAGCCAACATCGGAGGGTTCCACATTTAAAACAATTAAAAACATATGAGAAGTCTAATATTATCCAATAAATGATACCAAAATAACGTATGAAGTAATAAAATGATATCACGAAACTAATGCTGATATCTAGCCACCTAAAGTTTGGAGTCACAATTCACGAACTACTAAAGTATACTACAAGTATTTGGATGAAATAAAATATATATATATGTTCTGAGTTAAATAAAATAGTAGATAAATAATATGGAGAAGGCTCCAGGAATCTGCAGACGCCAACAAATCTACCTCGTATCTCCGTGCGAATATTCAACTACTACTCGAAATCAACTCTGATCGGAACCTGGATCTGCACAAGAAGTGCAGAGTGAAATATCAGTACAACCGACCCCATGTACTGGTAAGTGCCGAGCCTAACCTCGACGAGGTAGTTACGAGGCAACAACGAGGTATTCATAATATAACTTGTATACAATGTTTAATAAAAAAACAAGGAAATACTAAACTAAATGAAACAGTAACTTGCAGTAAATAAATAAATAACCCAACTATCTTTCCAGATCTCAGCTATAATCAATCCTTACGTGAATTTTCATGTTACAATTTAAATAACGGTAAAAGCAGAATATGAAGAACAACAAATAAAACAGTGGGTATTCCGATTTCCATCATATAACCAGTAACGACATGAATATTCTCCCTTATTACTCCTTGTTGCGACGTGCAACCCGATCCCACATGTCCACCCTTATTACTCCTCAACATATATATCACCCTTAATCCTCATGTTGCAGCATGCAACCCAATCCCACCTGTCCACTCTTATTACTCTTTGTTGCAGCGTGCAACCCTCTCCCACCAGACAATCACATTTCACCATTTATAATAAGGGTTTCACAATTTAGATCAAAATCCTTCGCAATATCTATATCTCAACTAATGTAAACGGAAAGTTGTACAATTAAGAAACTTCACCAATTATTACTACACAGCGAAACCAACCGGAATGTATCATGAAACACTGACCACCAGCTCAACCATTTATGTACAACGATGAAGCTAAGGAACAATTAATACTTTCAAATAAGTGAAACATCACATTTAACAAAACAAGAGGACAAAAACAAGTATACATGGAAGCATCGATAGTCATGAAACAATTAAGACATGAATATAATAAATTGGAAACGGGGAAGGGAACATGCTAAACAGATAATTTAGTGGCGCATAGGTACTCATCACCTCACCTATACACCACACACATATAATTTCACATAGCATTTAAGTCAGAAATTCCTAATCCCTTAAGTCAAAGTTAGACCAAACACTTACCTCAATCTCGCAGGCCACTCACTGCTCAATTATAGCCTTTCCTTTCGAATTCACCTCCAACACACTCGTATCTAATCATAATTAGTTCAATATCATTAATTAGTTCTAAAGAAACTAACTTTAATGCAAAATTATGATTTTCCAAAGTTTTCCCAAAAATAGTTAAAAACCGACCCCGGGCCCGCTTGGTCCAAACTCGGGGTTCAGACCAATTTTCATTTACCCATTCACCCCCGAGACCGAATATGTAGTTAGTTTCAAAATCCGACCCCAATTTGAGGTCTAAATTCCAATTTACAAAATTCCCTAATTCTACCCAAACCCCTAATTTCTACCATGAAAACTCTTGATTTTTGATTGAAAAGTGATGAAAAATAATGGGTAATGGAAAGAAATTAGTTTAGAATCGTTTACCAACACTTTTGGGGAAGAACTTGTATATTGATAATCGCCTCTAGCTCTTCTTGGTTTTGAAAATATGAACAATGGCTTATTCCCGTGTTACTATTCTGTTTTTAATCGCTGAGCAAGCCTTCATCGCGTTCGCGATGGGCCTGTCGCGATCGCGGAGTATTACGGCCCAATTGACTTCGCGTTCACATAGGTAGGCTCGCGTTTGCAATGCTTTGCGGCCTTTCGTCATCGCGTTCGCGTAGAAGAAACAGACTCCCCACCCCCAGGTCCATTAACACACTGCGTTCGCGAAAGTCAGACCGCGTTCACGAAGGGTACTCCCCCCGATGCTTCGAGTTCGCGTCCAAGAATTCGCATTCGCGAAAAACAAAACGACCCCCAGTGCATTTACTCTTCGTGATCGCGGGAGATGATTCGCGATCGCAAAGAGGAACGAGTCAGTGCACTAGTAGCAGTTATGATAGCAGAAGTTTATAAGTCTGAAACACCCGTAGCCTATCCAAAACTCACCCCTCGGGGCTCCAAACCAGACATGCACACAAGTCTAAAAACATCATACGTACTTTCTCTTGCGATCAAATCACAAAAATAACACCTAAAACTACGAATTTAACATCAAAAATCATGATTTTTTTCAAGAACACTTCAAATCCACTATTTTCTCAACCGGGTGTCCGAACACGTCAAATGAACTCCGATTTCCACCAAATTTCACATATAGGACTTAAACATTATAACAAACCTGTACCGAGATCCGGAATCAAAATATGGTCCCGATACCAACGAGTTCAAATATTAATTCATTTCTTTATTTCCTTTAAAATTCAGCATAATAATTTTCTTCAAAAATTCATTTCTAAAGCTAGGGACCTCGGAATTAAATTCCGGGCATACGCGCAAGTCCCATATTTTACTGCGGACCTCCCGGGATCGTCGGAACAGGGGTCCGGATCCGTTTACTCAAAATTTTGACCAAAGCCAACTAAAATCAAAATTTTACTCTAGAAATTATTATTTCTTATATTTTCACATAGAGGCTTTCTGGATTCACGCCCGGACTGTGCATGAAAATCGAGGTGAATAAAATTAATGTTCTTAAGGCTAATGAGCCCGGAATGGTATCTTAAATCATAAGATCATCCTTTGGTTCATCACAATACTGGGCTAATAACCTTTCAAGGATCCACAATAACCTTTTCCTTGACACATAAGAACGGTCTCCAAATCTGTAGCGACTCACACAATCCACAACCCAAGGAATAGAACGCCTATCAGGTATAAACTTTCGTATTTGCGATATTACCAAAATATCCATACTTGGTTTCACAGTCAAATGACTAACATGCCACACTTATACGATTTTCTCGGGGGAACGCTCCCACGACCTTCCGCTCATGTAGCATAGTCCGCACATCCATACCACAAACCATTCTATTTTTGTACAGAAAATCAAGAATCCACTAAATAATACACAATGCCTCTTCCACAGGACACAATTCTCAATTGACATTAAAGAAAATGCCAGCTTACTCTGAACGCCTGAATTTTCCCCGTGCTCATCCGAACCCGTGAAATTCTTGTCAACACCAAAACCCAACCTTGATCCTCAACTTCAAAATTACCATGCCTCTCACTACACCAATCATGCCGCTACGCGAGAATACAAGAATTCATCATAACCCCTGAGTAACTATTAGGATAAACACTTCATTGGCTAGAAGACTTCTCACTTAGCTCGTTTCAGGATAACCGACGCAACACGCAACTGAATTCCCAAATCGCGGAAAAATTACAAACCTCAAGTCGTGATCTAAATTGCTATGATTCTTCTAGAAATCCATCTACACATAACAGTGACATTAGAATCAATTACCTCCCAAACAATTACTTTTTATTTATTGGGGTGTATGTTAAATTGTTGTATTAAATCTTTAATGCTAAATATAAATTAGATGTAACATCATTGCAAACATAATTTTATTTCATACATTTTGTAACCTGAACATTTACATAAATTTAGTACAACAAAATTACTTCAATAAAACACTACGTTTATCCTTGATAATTGAGCACATTGGATGAACTGCCACCTGGAGTTGAATTACCATCGCTTCCCAAACCAGCACAAGGACATTTACGGCAGTCGTGTCCTTTTTGGGAACATATGCCACATTTATGCGCATAAACGGTATCACCAACATCCATTTGGTTCCGTATACGCATTTTTTTTCACTTTCTGTTGACGCACATAATCCTAGTTACACACTATTTTAAATGATTCTAGCGGCCAATAATGCTCAGCACCTACTGGCTGCAACTGTCCACTATCAGTGTTTAAGTATGCAACAACACTATATTCTTTATCAACGTACCCCGTTGCCGCGAAACCTGTATGTTGAAAGCACTTCATGGCATGTGAGAATGTCAAGTGATATATTGACCATTTTCCATAGGAGCATAATCTTCTGGCTTCATTGACGTGTGTGTATTATTCCCGTGATTTTCATGTAGACCAGTGCGAACTTCAAAAATATTTCGCTCGCTGCAATACTGCAAAAATGAATTCCATTGTGCTCGCTTCATACATTTCTCAAATAGTTTCATTGGTTGTGGCATAAATTCAACACCCCTTTCCATCAATGACTACGCGCCTCTAGATCTTTCAACAAACCTCTCCGCCGTCTACTTGAATGACATCAGCACCATGGCAGTGATAGGCAATCCACGTGCAGACTTCAATAACCCATTGAAAGACTCTGACACATTTGTAGTCAGAATTCCCCATTTCAACCACCATCCGCATGCAAAGTCCACTTGTCAAGCTCATGTCGCATCAACCAACGATAGCCTTCTGGGTCTTCCTGCCTAATCAATTCCATTCGCCTCCTGAATTTACACTCTTGGTGATATGTTGTATCCATCCACATTAAATCATGCAAGTCCTTATTCGGATAAGCCCTTTGAAAGTTTCCCTTAAGTGCCTAACACAATAACAGTGGTAGGCATACGGTTCTTGACATGCACGTAAATTCTGTACAGAACTTAAAATACCGCCATGCCAATTAGATATTAGACAAATACTTGAACGCTATTTGACAATGTGCTCCTTCAAGTGGTTCAAAAACAATGTACATGTTTCTTGCTTTCATTGGCACAAATAGCAAATTCTAGGGGAAATATACTAATATTAGCATCTACTGCAATAACGATCAATAACTTAATATCATACTTTTCATAGACATGAGTGTTGTCTATGGATATTATCAGCCGACAATGCACAAAACCATCAATGGCTTGTTTAAATGCCCATAACACATATCTGAGTATGTATTCTGGCATTCCCAAACTCCGCTCAAGCTTCCATTCAACAACAGTCCTGGGGATAAAGTGTTGCAATGAAACCATGTACTCGGGTAGAATGGCAAATGACTTATCCCAGTTATCATAAACAATCTCAAACATACGTTTACGTCCGAGAAATGCCTTTCTTTTGGTAATGGTACATTCATATACCTGGTGGAAATATGTTGTACACTCTTTGATCTTGTACCTTATGGACGTTTCAATGTGTGGAATCAAGACAAGAGAAATCAAGTCAACATTTAAGTTAAAATAATCCCCACTGAATATTTCCATTTTTACACACTATTTTAAATGATTCTAGCGGCTAATAATGCTCAGCACCTACTGGCTGCACCTGTCCACTATAGGTGTTTAAGTATGCAACAAAACTATATTCTTTATCAACGTACCTCATTGCCGCGAAACCTGTATGTTGAAAGCACTTCATGGCATGTGAGCATGTCAAGTGATATATTGACCATTTTACACAAGAGCGTAATCTTCTGGCTTCATTGACGGTGTGTGTATTGTTCCCGCAGTGATGTAGACCAGTGCGAACTTCAAAAATATTTCGCTCGCTGCAATACTGCAAAAATGAATTCCATTGTGCTCGCTTCCTACATGTCTCAAATCTTTTCATTGGTTGTGGCATAAATTCAACACCCCTTTCCATCAATGACTACGCGCCTCTAGATCTTTCAACAAACCTCTCCGCCGTCTACTTGAATGACATCAGCACCATGGCAGTGATAGGCAATCCACGTGCAGACTTCAATAACCCATTGAAAGACTCTGACACATTTGTAGTCAGAATTCCCCATCTTCAACCACCATCCGCATGCAAAGTCCATTTGTCAAGTTCATGTCGCATCAACCAACGATAGGCTTCTGGGTCTTCCTGCCTAATCAATTCCATTCGCCTCCTGAATTTACACTCTTGGTGATTTGTTGTAGCCATCCGCATTAAATCATGCAAGTCCTTATTCAGATAAGCCCTCTGGAAGTTACCCTTCAAGTGCCTAACACAATAACAGTGGTATGCATACGGTTCTTGCCATGCACGCAATTTCTGTACAGAACTTAAAATACCGCCATGCCAATTAGATATTAGACATATACTTGAACGATGTTTGAAAATGTGCTCCTTCAAGTGGTTCAAAAACAATGTACACATTTCGTGCTTTCATTGGCACAAATAGAAAATGCTAGGGAAAATATACTTCTATTAGCATCTACTGCAACAACGATCAATAACTTAATATCATACTTTCATAGACATGAGTTCCGTCTATGGATATTATCGGCCGACAATGCACAAAACCATCAATGGCTTGTTTAAATTCCCATAACACATATCTAAATATGTATTCTGGCATTCCCAAACTCTGCTCAAGCTTCCATTCAACAACAGTCCTGAGGTTAAAGTGTTGCAACGCAACCATGTACTCGGGTAGAGTGGCAAATGACTTATCCCAGTTATCATAAACAATCTCAAACGTACGTTTACGTCCGAGAAATTCCTTTCTTTTGGTAATGGTACATTCATATACCTGGTGGAAATATGTTGTACACTCTTTGATCTTGTACCTTATGGACTCTTCAATGTGTGGAATCAATACAAGAGAAATCAAGTCAACATTTAAGTTAAAATAATTCCCACTGAATGTGTCCATTCACAATTGTGGGTGCCGATGTATTTCCCCATAATTCACATATTTGTTTTCAACTTTCTCGCACACAAAATCCAATTACAACCTTGAAACCATCTACGGAAAATAACCTTGTATACTTACGGAGATGACTCATGAACCACGATCTCACGAAACACTTTTATGTTGTACATTCGTACTACGCTGCTTAGGCACACTTTATCAGCAAAAAGTATGCCCTTTGACAGCACCGTTGCTCAAGATTCATCCAACATTGCTGTCCGAATTTTGTCAAGATACCTTGTGAGGTCATTGACATCTGACATACTTGGAAACTGATCAAGGTAGGGAATCTTCCTTGAATGAAACGGCACATGGGACTCGTACACTCTTGGTCTAACGGGAGGTGAAGCATGCTCCCTCATGAAATCAGGTTCATCATTCTCGTCCTCATAATTTTCACCCTCATCAGGGAAGGGTGTGTCATCTCCAGACTCGTCAATATTGTTTTCATAATCACTATCATCTTCCTGACTCTGTGCATCTTCCAAATCCTAATTAAATATGTCGTCTTCAGGAAATTGCGTAAGGACATGACCTTTTCCTCGTTTTTACTGCACAACCAATAAAATAATGAGTTTCTCAAATTTATCCAAACATTACATATAAACTTTATCACTTCACTCACAAATCATAATGTGTTGATATCCCATGATGCGCATTATCCCATTGATGATGACTCCCAGATGGACCACCATGATCCAACGCACCAAAACTAGGCATATTCCAACTGTCTGTTGGTTCATAACTTGTAAAATTTGTATCTGGACGGTACCCCCTATGAAATATATGAGTATTAATAAACATTCAGTACATAAAAATAAACATCATAACACAAAAAGAATTTGAAGTTTACCACTCGGCTTGTGGATTATGTAAACTTGGGGAGATATTATGTCCTCGCTCCGCATTCACCCCGTTGAGATAAATTTAGATCTGGCCAAACTCTTTCACCCGGAACCTGTTCAGATAAAACTGCTAAAAAAAAATCACACGACGATTGAGGGATATCACTATTTTGCGGAACCTCATTATTGTGAACGTCTTCAGCCTTGACGTACATTTCCAACATTTTTATCACAAGAAGTTTCCGGTGTTCATCCGGATTCCACATAAGATCTGTTAGAGTTTCATAGTCTTCAATATGTTAAACTCAGCATAACAAGCAACCCTTTGCGGAGTAACAGAATATGGATATCTTTCGGTTACTTTAATATTCACCGAACGTTTGCTCACACTTTTTTTACATAACAACGATACCAATCTATCGTACTCGATTATAAGTGGAAAAATAACATGATACTGTGAGAACAACTATAGTTTACTGAGTTATTCTCCATCACAACCTCACCCCCACCCCCCAATATAAAAAATCCTAATTTTTTGCTCTTCGGATGTTATGACAAAATGCAAAATAACTTAACAAAAAATATTTTGGAAGACCTGAAGGATCCAGTGTAGACATGTAATTTTTGACACTCCCCGAAATTTTACCCATATTAGCATTTTAATATTTAGTTTAGGTCTATTTTAACTAGTTTTTACTTTATTTTATCACAAAAACTAAAATTATAAAAAAAATAGTTTCATTTTGTAGTCATACTATTTTACTATGATTTTTATTTTTATATAATCTTTGAAAAATACCAAAAAAAAAATATAGTTTCAACTTTAATTCTTAGTTTTATTTTAAATATAATAATTTATTAAAATCAATTAAGAATAATTTTTACATATTTGTAACTACATTATATCATTGTAGTCTTAGCCCAAATTTAAAACCTACCAAGACATGTGTCACAGGCTCGTTTTTAGTCTCTCCAAAAACAGCCCGTGCGGCAGCCAAGCCTCACACTTGACTTCATCCTGCTCCAACACTCGGCCAAAATTCCAGCAACTTTGGACTTAGTTTATTTTATGCAGCTTCAACGTAGTAAGCTAGACACTGATTTTAGGCACACGAAAATAAGTAAAGGAAACAG
>ML440051.1:0-16400 GCA_005239525.1 Nicotiana knightiana
ATATATATATATATATATATATATATTGGGTCTGAGGCCGCAGTTTAATATTTAGATAAATAGGTTGTTCATCATTCAGAAGAGGGAGCATTCATATCCTTACTTTCCTTTGTTCAGTTAAATTGTTAATTATTATTTCAGTTAGCAATTATCATTTCAGTTTCCACTTATGAATTCTTAGTTATCATCTTAGTTTCAGTTTCATCATCTATAATTCTTTCTTTCAGTTGCTTTACATACAAGTGCAATTCAAATGTACTAACGTCCCTTTTGCTCGGGGCCTGCATTTCATGATGCAGGTAATGATTTACAGGTTGATGATTCAGAGCGCTAGGATCCTCGTACCAGCTATTTGGTGATCCTCAAATCTTTCGGGGCATTACCATTACCTTACAGTCTTCAGTATTTTCAGACAGTCAGTGTTTTCAGTACTTCATTAGAGGCTTCATAGACTAGAGTAACAGCTAGACAGAGTCACATGCTTTTATATTAAGCTATGTTGGCTACAAATATGTTTCAAAAATGTATTAGTATTTTCGCACTTTGATTTATATCATCCATACTTTCAATATATCAGCATGTGTTAGTTTATCTTCCGCATTCAGTATGTTATGATATCACATGTTGATTCAGCCAACCAGTTGGTTCGCTCGGTCACATGTAGTCAGGCACCGAGTGTCGTGTTACGTCCAGGCCCAGGTTTGGGGCGTGACACATACAAGTCATAATACCGGAAGTGAAGTTGCTCATCTCTTCAAACCGTCACACGACGCGCTAGAGTACAAAATGACCAGTCGGGTCGTTACACTTTTTGTAACCCATTTGCACATAATCAAATCATTAGAACCACATCCATCTAAATCAACCAAGTCACGTAGACTATTAAAACCAAGAGTACCTCATCTTGAAAATGCTTGCACAGAAAACCCTTTATGGAATCTGAAGGTGTTTCTTTCATTTTTCTAATACTGAAAGGTAGAATTACTAATGACATAGTGAAATGCAAGTCTCGGCATCAAATAAGTTGATTATTCCTTATTTATTCATTATTAAATTAGTAAGTTTTTAATATTATACATTTACTAATGTGACTTTTTATTAACTTGTAAATTGGCTTAATATTTTAATTGTAACGACCTTACCGGTCATTTTGAGAATTTTCACTTTGTTCGGTAGTTTTAGGGCATGATTAGATTTTTATGATGTATTATGACTTGTGTGAATCATCTGTTTTGTTTTTCAAGTTATTCGGAATCGATTTGGAAGAATGAATTTCACGACTGAAGCTTTAAGTTGGAAGAGCTGATTAAGTTTGACTTTTGTGAATTTGATCCCGGAACGAAGTTTGGATGGTTCTGTTAGGTCTGATTGGTGATTTCAGACTCGGGCGTATGGCCTGATTTGCATTTGGATGTTTCTAGAAGGTTTCGGCATGAATGGCGAAAGTTGGAAATTTGAAGGTTTGGAAAGTTCATAAGTTGACCGGGAGTTGATTTTCATGATATCGGGTTCGGATTGTGGTTCCGAGAATTTGAATAGCTTCGTGATGTCATTTGGTACTTGTGTGCAAAATTTGAGCTCATTCCGGGTTGATTTGATATGTTTCAGGACTAGTTTTAGAAGTTGAAAGTTAAAAGTTCATTTAAGTTCGAATTGAGGTGTGGTTCGTCGTTTCGATGTTGTTATGAGGGATTTTAGGGACCTCGAGTAGGTCAGCATTATGTTATAGGACTTGTTACTATATTCGTATGGGGTCTCGAGTGTCTTGGAGGAGTTTCGGACGAGATTCGGATTGTATGAATCAATTATGTTAAAGTTGGTTTTTTAGCAGTCCTGGTGTGTTCGAACCTGCAAAATGTTGGGCGCAAGTGAAACGTCGCAGAAGTAAGGCAGTGGCCACTGAAGAGGCATGGCAGGATCAGGGCAGTGTCGCAGGTGCGAGGTTATTTTGCACACATACGTGATTGCAGATGTTGTGCTGAGAACGCGGAGGCGATGACAGCGCAGAAGCGCATTTCTAACTCGCACCTGCGTGATCGCAAGGGTGGGCTACCAGTGGTCATTCGCAGGAACGAAACTTTTTCCGTAAAAGCGACGCCGCAGAAGGGTCTAAGTGGGTTGAAGATGCGATGATACCTTGGCAGAAGCCATATATTGAGGTCTTAGCTATTTTATTCACATTTTGAGTTGGGGAGATCAGATTTGAGTGATTTTGAAGGTAAATTTCATCACAAGGATTGGGTTAATGTTCTATACTCGGTTATGATTCTATTTCGTGAATCTATCTTCATTTTTGGTAATTGGATTATGAATTTTAAAGAGAAATTGGGGGGTTTTGTCTAAAATTTCATAAATTGAATTTTTGAGTTTTGAACAACGATTCAGAGTCATATTTGAGTGAAACTAGTATGGTTGGACTTGTAATTGAGTGGATTTTCAGATTTTGTAAGTTTCTTCGGTTTCCGAGGTGTGATGACCCAAAGGGTCATTTTAAGAATATAGACTCCATTGTAGGCTTATTAGCCATAAAAATACTAATTTTAATCACCTCGATTTGCGTGCACAGTCCGGGAGTGAAACCGAAAAGCTTTTATGTGAAAATATAAGAAATAGTAATATCTAGAGTTAAAATTTGATCTTAGTTGACTTTGGTCAATATTTTTTGGTAAACAGACCCGGATATGTGTTCCGACAATCCCGGGAGGTGCGCAATAAAATATGGGACTTGGGTGTATGCTCAGAATTGAATTGTGATGTCCCTAGCCTTAGAAAACAATTTTTGAAGAAAATTGTTCTGCTAGTTATTTAAGAAATAAAATAAAACGTGAAATTGATGATATCGGGCCTGTATTTTGGTTCCGAAGCCCGGAATAAGTTTATTATGATATTTAAGTCATATATGTGAAATTTGATCAGAATCGAAGTTGATTTGATGTAATTCGGAAATCTGGTTGAAAAATTAGAAATTTGAGTGTTCTTGAGGAAATCTTGAGTTTTGAGGTTAAATCTGTAGATTTTGATGTTATTTTGATGATTTGATCGCACGAGCAAGTCAAATATGATATTTTTAAACTTGCGTGCATGTTTGGTTTGGATCCCCGAGGGCTCGGGTGAGTTACGGGTAGACTACGGAATGTCTAGGCTTACAAAAATTCATAACATCTGAAAATCTGGTGTTGCAGGACTCTCTCGCATTTGCGAGATTAGGCTTCGTATTTGCGAAGTCTTGGGTCAGCCCCAGATCTCGCAAATGTGAGATTTTGGTTCGCAATTGCGAGGCAGCGAAATGTCGCAAATGCGACAAATTTATTGCAAATGCGATAACTGCCCAAAATCGAAGGGTTCGCAGTTCGCAAATGCGAGACCCGCAACTAGTTAAATTAGATTTTTGACGGGTTTTTCACTTCTTTTTCAATTCTCTCAAACCCTAAACCTCTATAGGCGATTTTCCAAAAACCCAAACTTCTCCAAACCATTGGTAAGTGATCTCCAACTAATTATTTTCAATCCTTAACAACTTTTAACAAGATTACAACCAAAATTCTAGAGTTTTCATGGTAAAAATTGAGTTTTTGGGTAGAACTTAGGAATTTTAAAATTTGGGGATTTAGACCTTGAATTGAGGTCGGATTCCAAAACCAGTTGCATATATGGGCTCAGGAGAGATTGGGTAAATAGTTTTTTGTCCGAACCTCGACTTTAGACCAAGCAGGTCTAGGGTCGATTTTAGTATTTTGATAAGAAAACATAGGAAAGCTATAGTTTTTCAATAAATTTGATTCATTCAGGCTATAATTGATGACATTGAACCAATTGTGATTAGATTCGAGCGGATTAGAAGAAAATTCTAAAGTAAAGGCAGTGCTAGAGCAGTGATTTGCTTGTGAGATCGAGGTAAGTGCTTGGTTTAACCTTGACTTGAGGGAATAGGAATACCCAACCTGATTGTTATGTGAAATTTCTTGTGCGTGGTGTATAGGTGAGGTGACGAGTACCTATGAACTACCAGATTGTCTGTCTAACATGATCCCTTCCATTTTCCAATTATTTGCTTCCTGGCTTTATTGTTTTATGATCATTGAGGCTTGCATGTCTATTTGGTTTCATTAAATTATTGTTAAGTATTGTTTAGAGTATTTTAGAAGTGTTGGATGTTCCCTTGGTTTTGTTATGATACATAAAGCTTGAGCTGGATGACAATGTTACGATATTCACATATGTTCTAGTTGGTTTCATTATGAAATGGTATTTGATGATGATTATAGTTGTACCGTTTTCTGTTTACGATTGTTGAGATAAAAATGTTGCGAAAGGCTTGGCCTGACTTGTGAAAATTTCATAAATAAAATGAGATGATATGTCTGGTGGGAGCGGGTTGCACGCCGCAACAAGGAGTGATAAGGGTGGATAAGTGAGATCGGGTTGCACGCAGCAACATGTGTAATAATGGTGATATATATATATGGAGGAGCAATAAGGGTGAACAGGTGGGAGCGTGTTGCACGCCGCAACAAGGAGCAATAAGGGAGGACACCTATGTTTTACTGATTTTCCAAGAAAAAGTAAAGATTTGAAAAATTACTTTTCTACCCTACTATTTTTCGTAATTTACACTTACTTTTATTTTGAAGTCAAAATTTGGAATTTTGGAAATTTATGAGAGAATTTGGTTATAGCTGAGGCCTGGAAAAGGCAACTGAGTTATTTTATTTATTGTTACAGTTTATTGTTCTTGTTTTGTTTAGAATTTCTTTCATGCTTTTTTATATATATTGTTACAGGTTATGTTACATTTTCCCCACCGTAGCCACGTCACTACTTCGTCGAGGTTAGGCTCGGCACTTACTTAGTACATGGGGTCGGTTGTACTGATATTACACTATGCACTCTTTTGTGCAGATCCAGGTACCGGCCATCGTTAGGAGACTTTAGTAGTTGATTTCATCATTCGGAGACACGAGGTAGATCTGCTGGTGTCCGCAGACTCCTGGAGTCTTCTCCTAATTTTATAAACACTATTTTATTATATTCGATACAGATACATAATTCTTTCAGCCCATTATTTGTAGTATTCTTAGTGGTTCGTGAATTGTGACACCACACCCTAGGATAGTCTTATAGTTATATATTTAGTTTGTGGCTCGGCTTACTTATTCATTTATTATTTTATTCGTGAATTTATGCATTGGAATTAATAAATTTAGTTTATTTTTGAATTGTTCTGTTATAATTAAATAGACTTCAATGGAAATTAATTAAATAAGTTCTAATATTGGCTTGCCTAGAAAGTGTGGTGTTGGGCGCCATCACGATCCCTAAGGTTGGGAATTTGGGTCGTGTCAAGTTGGTATCAGAGCACTAGGTTGCTTAGGTCTCACAATTCACGAACAAGCTTAATAGAGTTTGAAGGATCGGTACAGAGACGTTTGTACTTATCTCTCAGAGGCTATCGAGTTAGGAAACAACTCCATTTTTATTTCTGTTCTATCGTGTGACTCTTGCTATCTCAAATACTGATTTGGACTCTTATATTCTCTCGCAGATGGCAAGAACCCATGCTTCCTTTTCCGCTGACCAACAATCCGGTCTTCCAGCAGCAGCAACTCCTACTAGGGGCAGAGGCCGAGGCCATGTCAGAGGTCGAGGCAGGGGCAAGACACAACCCATTGCTCAGACAGCAGCCCCAGCTGCGGAGCCCCGGGTTGAGATTCATGAGGGGGTTCCACCTCAGACCGTTCCGGCGGGACCAGCTCAGGTCCCAGGGGGGTTTGTTGTCGCCCTAGTGCTTCAGGACGCTTCGGTCCGGTTATTGGGCATTATGGAGAGTGTGGCCCAGACTGGAACATTCCCCGTGGCAGTGACCACATCTCAGGCTGGAGGAGGGATTCAGACTCTTGTTACTCATACTCCTGATCAGACAACTCCTCAGGTTCAGACCCTAGCGGCTAATCTAGTAGGGGTAATTCAGCCAGTAGTTGTAGTGCCGCCTGTTGATGGGGCAGCTATGTCCACCGATTATTTGTGGAGGTTGGACAGGTTCATTAAGTTATTTCTTGTTCATTTCAGTGGTGAGACTTCAGAGGATCCTCAGGAATATTTGGATAGTTGTCATGAGGTTCTACATAATATGAGTATTTTGGAGACCAACGGGGTCGATTTTGCTGCTTTCCAAATGACTGGTTTTGCCAAGAAATGGTGGAGGGATTACTAGTTAATTAGGCCAGTTTGGTCACCTGCTTTGACTTAGGATCAGTTTTCGCATCTCTTTTTGGAGAAGTTCTTATACTACTCGAGAGGAGAAGTGTCGTCAGTTTGAGAGACTTCAACATGGTAGCATGACTGTCACCTAGTATGAGAATGATTTTGTGGATTTGGCTAGGCATGCTATTCTTTTGTTGCCCACACAAAGAGAGAGAGAGAGAGAGAGGGTCAGATGGTTTATTGAGGGTCTTGCTCAGCCCATCAGGTTGCAAATGGCTAAGGAGACAGGGACCAAGATTTATTTTCAGGATACAGATAATGTGGCCAGGAGGGTTGAGTTGGTTCTTGGGATGGGAGGTCAGGGGTCAAACAAGAGACCTCGCCATTCCGGTGGATTCAGTGGTGCCTCATCTGGAGGCGGGATTTCATTTAGCAGAGACCAGTCTTCCAGGCCATTTCATTCAGCACTTCAGGTTTCGCATGGTACTTCAGGTGGTCGTGGTTCTTATACGCCTCCTTCTGCTCAATCAGTCTACAGTGCTCCTTCAGCTCCTATTAAAGCACCTCCTCTATGGAGTTATTATCAAGGTCAGTCGGTTCGATAAGGTCAGTCTTCATATCAAGAGGGATGTTTTGAGTGTGGTGAATATGGGCATGTTCGGAGAACTTGTCGAAATATGCAGGTAATCAGCTTCAGTATCCGGGTTCTCGTGCTATAGTTCCGGTGCGATCTCCAGCACCACCGGCCCAGCCAGCCAGGGGTCGGGGTCAGGTTGTTAGAGGTGGAGGTCAGACCGCGAGAGGTAGAGGCCAACCCGCTAGAGGTAGAGGTCCACCTATCATAGGTATTCTTGGAGATATAGTTCACGATGGTGGAGCCCAGCCTCGATTATATGCATTTCCAGCCAGGCCTGAGGCGGAGTCCTCTGATGCTGTTACTACAGGTATCATTTCAGTTTGCAATAGAGCTGCTTCAGTTTTGTTTGATCCGGGGTCTAATTATTCTTATGTTTCCTATTTTGCCTCATATTTGGTTGTGCCCCGTGATTCCTTAAGTGTTCCTATTTATGTGTCTATATAAGTGGGGGATGCTACTGTGGTAGATCGTGTGTATCGTTCGTGAGTAGTAGTCATTGAGGGTCTTGAAACTAGTGTAAACCTTTTGCTTCTTGACATGGTCGATATTGATATTATATTGGGCATGGATTGGTTGCCACCTTATTATGCCATTCTGGACTGTCACGCTAAGACGGTTACTTTAGCCTTGCCAGGGTTGCCTCGACTAGAGTGGAAAGTGACCCCTTATCATTCTACCAGCAAAGTAATTTCTTATGCCAAGGCTCGTCGCATGGTTGAAAAGGGGTGTTTGGCTTATTTAGCTCATATTCGTGACTCTGAGGCTGAGGTTACTTATATAGATTCAGTGCTTATTGTTCGTGAGTTTCCCGAGGTGTTTCATGCAGACCTGCCGGGGATGCCACCCGATAGGGATATTGATTTTTGTATTGATGTGCCTCCGGGCACTCAACCCATTTCCATTCCTCCATATCGGATGGTCCCACTAGAATTGAAGAATTGAAAGAGCAGTTGCAAGACTTGCTTGACAAAGGTTTTATTAGACCCAGTGTCTCACCTTGGGGTGCACCGGTTTTGTTTGTGAAGAAGAAGGATGGGTCGATGAGGATGTGTATAGACTATCTACAGTTGAACAAGGTTACTGTTAAGAATAAATATCCATTGCGAGAATTGATGACTTATTTGATCAATTTCAGGGTGTCAGTGTGTTTTCAAAAATTGATATGAGATCTGGTTACCATCAGTTGAAGATTAGGGCGTCCGATGTTCCTAAGACAGCCTCTCGGACGAGGTATGGGCACTATGAATTTCTGGTGATGTCCTTTGGTTTGACTAATGCTCCAACAGACTTTATGGACGTGATGAATCGGGTTTTCAAGCCTCATCTGGATTCTTTTGTACTTGTATTCATTGATGATATTCTGATATATTCCCGCAGCCGAGAGGAGCATGAATAGTACCTCCGTATAGTGCTCCATGCTTTGAGGGATAATCAATTGTATGCCGAGTTTTCAAAGTGTGAAATCTGGTTAGATTCAATAGCTTTCTTGGGTCATATCGTATCAGCAAAGGATATCCGGTTAGATCCTAAGAAGATAGAGGCAGTCAAGAACTAGCCTAGACCCACTACAGCCACAGAAATCAGAAGCCTCTTGGGTTTGGCAGGCTATTACCATCTTTTTGTGGAGGGGTCTCATCTATAGAAGCCCCAATGACCAAATTGACTCATAAAGGTGCTCCATTCAAATGGTCAGATGAGTGCAAGGCGAGCTTTTAGAAGCTCAAGACAGCCTTGACTTCAACACCGGTGTTGGTGTTACCATCAAGTTCAGGTTCTTTCACGGTTTATTGTGATACTTCCCGAGTTGGACTTGGAGCAGTATTGATGCAGGATGGCAGGGTGATTGCATATGCGTCTCGACAGTTGAAAGTCCATGAAAAGAATGATCATGTTCATGACTTAGAATTGACAGCCATTTTTCATGCATTAAAGATTTGAAGACACTATCTCTATGGTGTGTAGTGTGAGGTTTTCACTGACCATCGCAGTCTTCAGTACTTGCTCAAGCAAAAGGATCTTAATTTGAGGCAGATGAGATGGTTAGAGTTATTGAAGGATTATGATGTCACTATATTATATCATCCCGGGAAGGCCAATGTGGTGGCCGATGCATTGAGTAGGAAGTTGGTGAGTATAGGAAGTCTTGCATTTATTCCATTTTGGGAGAGACCGTTAGCTTAAGATATTCAGACTTTGGCTAATCAGTTCGTGAGGTTGGATATTTTGCCTAGCAGTGTTTTAACTTGTATAGTCGCTCGGTCTTCTTTAATTGAGCGTATTAGAGAGCGGCAGGATGATGGCCCACATTTGGTGGTCCTTAGGGACACAGTTCGGCACGGTGGTGCCAAGAAGGTTACAGTTGGATATGACGGTGTCTTGAGGATGCAGGGTCGTATATGTGTGCCTAATGTTGATGGACTTTGTGAGATGATTCTTGAGGAGGCTCATAGTTCTAAATACTCTATTCACCTAGGTGCAACCAACATGTACCAGGACTTGAGACAACATTATCGGTGAAGAAGGATGAAAAAGGACATTGTTGCTTATGTGGCTCGTTGTTTGAATTGCCAACAGGTGAAATATGAGCATCAATGACCCGGTGGTTTGCTTCAGCAGATAGAGATTCCTGAGTGGAAGTAGGAGCGTATCACTATGGACTTGGTTGTTAGACTCCCACGAACTCAGAGGAAATTCGACGCAGTTTGGGTTATTGTGGATAGGCTGACTAAATGAACACATTTCATTCCAGTGGAAAGTACTTATACTTTGAAGCGGTTGGCTAAGATATATATTTGGGAGATTGTTCGCCTTCACGGTGTGCCCGTGTCTATCATTTCTGATCGGGGTACGCAATTTACCTCGAACTTTAGGAGGGCAGTTCAGCGTGAGTTGGGTACCCTAGTTGAGTTGAGCATAACATTTCATCCTCAGACGGACGGGCAGTCCGAGCGTACTATTCAGATTTTGGAGGATATGCTCCGCGTGTGAGTTATTGACTTTGGAGGTTCTTGGGATCAATTCTTACCATTATCAGAGTTTGCCTATGATAATAGTTATCAATCGAGCATTCAGATGGCTCCCTATGAGGCATTATATGGTAGACGGTGTAGATCACCAGTTGGATGGTTTGAGCCCGGAGAAGCTCGGTTATTGGGTACAAACTTAGTTCAAGAGGCCTTAGATAAGGTCAAGATTATTCAAAAGAGACTTCGTGCAGCTCAGTTTAGGCAAAAGAGTTATGCTGATCGTAAGGTTCGAGATGTAGCATTCATGGTTGGAGAGAGAGTATTGCTTCGGGTATCACCCATGAAGTGTGTTATGAGATTTGGAAAGAAGGGAAAGTTGAGCCCTAGGTATATCGGGCCATTTGAGATTCTTGACATAGTGGGGAGGTAGCTTATAGACTTACGTTGCCTCCAGGGTTATCCTCTGTTCATCCGATATTCCATGTGTCTATGTTCCGGAAATATCATGGTGAACCGTCCCACGTGTTAGATTTTAATTATGTCCAATTGGACAAGGATTTGAATTATGAGGAGGAGCCGGTGGCCATTTTAGACCAGTAAGTTCGTCAGTTGAGGTCAAAGAGTTATCCTTCAGTTCGAGTGCAGTGGAAAGGTCAGCCCGTTGAGGCAGCTACTTGGAAGTCCGAGTCGGACATGCAGAGTAAATATCCACACTTGTTTGCCAATTTAGGTAATTTTATATGTATGTTCTAGGACGAACATTTGTTTTAAAGGTGGAGATTGTGATGACCCAAAGGGTCATTTTAAGAATATAAACTCCATTCTAGGCTTATTAGCCATAAAAAAACTAATTTTAATCACCTCGATTTGCGTGCACAGTCCGGACGTGAAACCGAAAAGCTTTTATGTGAAAATATGAGAAATAGTAATTTCTAGAGTTAAAATTTGGTTTTAGTTGACTTTGGTCAACATTTTTTGGAAACGGACCAGATCTGTGTTCCGACAGTCCTGGAAGGTCCGCTGGAAAATATGGGTCTTGGGCGTATGCCCGGAATTGAATTCCGAGGTCCCTAGCCTTAAAAAATAATTTTTGAAGAAAATTGTTCTGCTGGTTATTTCAAGAAATAAATAAATGAAATAAAATGTGAAATTGATGATATCGGGCCCGTATTTTTGTTCCGGAGCCTGGAACACGTTTGTTATGATATTTAAGTCCTATCTGTGAAATTTGATGATAATCGTAGTTGATTTGATGTAATTCGGACATCCGGTTGAAAAGTTAGAAATTTGAGTGTTCTTCAGGAAATCTTGAATTTTGAGGTTAAATCTGTATATTTTGATGTTATTATGATGATTTGGTCGCACGAGCAAGTCCGTATGATATTTTTAGACTTCTGTGCATGTTTGGTTTGGATCCCTGAGGGCTCGGGTGAGTTTCAGGTAGGCTACAAAGTGTCTAAACTTAGAAAAATTCATAACAATTGAAAATCTGGTGTTGCAGACCTCTGATCTCGCCCTAGATCTCGCAAATGCGAGATTCCGGTTCGCAGTTGCGAAGCAGCAAAATGTCGCAAATCCGACAAATTTATCGCAAATACGATAACTCCCCAAAATCGAAGGGTTCACAAATGCGAGACCCGCAAGCAGTTAAATCAGATTTTTGACGGGTTTTTCACTTCTTTTTCAATTCTCTCAAACCCTTAACCTCTATAGATGATTTTCCAAAGACCCAAACTTCTCCAAACCATTGGTAAATGATCTTCAACTAATTCTTTTCAATCCTTAACAACTTTTAACAAGATTACAACCAAAATTCTAAAGTTTTCATGATAAACATTGGGTTTTTGGGTAGAACTTAGGAATTTCAAAATTTGGGGATTTAGACCTCGAATTGAGGTCGGATTCCAAAACCAATTACATACCCGGGCTCGGGGGAGATTGGGTAAACGGGTTTTGGTCCGAACCTCGAGTTTAGACCAAACGGATCCGGGGTCGATTTTTGTATTTTGATAAGAAAACATAGGAAAGCCATAGTTTTTCAATAAAGTTGATTCCTTCAGGATATAATTGATGACATTAAACCAATTGTGATTAGATCCGAGCGGATTAGAAGCAAATGCTAAAGGAAAGGCAGTGCTAGAGCAGTGATTTGCTTGTGAGATCGAGGTAAGTGCTTGGTTTAACCTTGACTTGAGGGAATAGGAATACCCAACCTGATTGTTATGTGAAATTGCTTTGGTGTGGTGTATAGGTGAGGTGACGAGTACCTATGAACTACCAGATTGTCTTTCTAACATGATCCCTTCCGTTTTCCAATTATTTGCTTCCTGGCTTAATTGTTTTATGATCATTGAGTCTTGCATGTCTATTTGGTTTCATTAAATAATTGTTAAGTATTGTTTAGAGTATTTTAGAAGTGTTGGATGTTCCCTTGGTTTTTTTATGATACATAAAGCTTGAGCTGGATGACAGTGTTACGATATTCACATATGTTCTGGTTGGTTTCATTATGAAATGATATTTGATGAAGATTATAGTTGTACCGTTTTCTGTTTACGATTGTTGAGACAAAAAAGTTGCGAAAGGCTTGGCTTGACTTGTGAAAATTTCATAAATAAAATGAGATGATATGTATGGTGGGAGCGGGTTGCACGCCGCAACAAGGAGTGATAATGGTGGACAGGTGGGATCGGGTTGCGCGCAACAACATGTGTAATAATGGTGATATATATAGGGAGGAGCAATAAGGGTGGACAAGTGGGAGCGGGTTGCACGCCGCAACAAGGATCAATAAGGGAGGACACCTATGTTTTACTGATTTTCCAAGAAAAATTAAAGATTTGAAAAATTACTGTTCTACCCTACTATTTTTCGTAATTTACACTTACTTTTGTGCAGAAAAATGATAACATGTACTGAGCGGCTTGGCACTTACTCAGTACATGGGGTTGGTTGTACTGATACTATACTCTGCACTCTTTTGTGCAAATCCAGGTACCGGCCAACACTAGGAGACTTTAGTAGCTGATTTCATCATTCGGAGACACGAGGTAGATCTGCTGGCGTCCGCAGATTCCTGGAGTCTTCTCCTAATTTTATAGACACTATTTTATTATATTCGAAACATATATATAATTCTTTCAGACCATTATTTGTAGTATTCTTAGTGGTTCATGAATTTTGACACCAGACCCTAGGGTAGTCTTATAGTTATATATTTACTCGGCTTACTATTCATTTATTATTTTATTCGTGAATTTATGCATTGGAATTAATAAATTTAGTTTATTTTTGACTTATTCTGTTATAATTAAATAGACTTGAATGGAAATTAATTAAATAAGTTCTAACATTGGCTTGCCTAGCAATTGTGGTGTTAGGCACCATCAAGATCCCTAAGGTTGGGAATTTGGGTCGTGTCACAAGGTGAGGCCCAAGTTTGACTTTCTCGTAGATTTTGGGCTTTTTACTAAAGCTTTGACCTTTATCATTTGGAATTATTTCCTTAGGCATTATTTGATGTATTTGAGTTGCTTTTGGCTAGCTTCGAGTCATTCAGAGGTCGGTACGCGCGGGGTAGCATTTCTGGAGTATCGTTTGGCTTTATCGGTATTAGATTTGGCTTGTTAAAGGTAAGTAACACTTCTAAACTTGGTGCTGAGGGTATGAACCCTTGAATATACATGATATGTGTTTTGTATTGAGGTGACAGGCGTGTGGGCGTGCACCGCGTGAATTGTGACTTAGTTATTTCTGTGGTACTGTGTAGTTACCTAATCTTGTTTGTAACCATGAAATCTCTACGTGCTAGAGTAATTGGGCTGCGATCCATATTAGAAATCATGCTTAGGCAACATCCTGGCATTGTGTGGACCCACAAAGGTCGTGTTACATGTTTAATTAATTGCTTAATTTGAAATTTATACTCAGTCACATCTATTATTTGCATATCAATCTCTGTTGTCCTTTATTTATACATCCTATCATCACTGTTTTGGATGATTATCATGATTCTTGTGATCCCCAAAGACTGGAGAGATTGATGACGAGTGAGGCCGATGGCCTGATTGTGAGGATATTTATGGGATCAGGCTGCAGGCCGCAACATATTTATTTGATTCATGCCGCAATTGGCTTATTATAGCGCTTGGGCTAGAATTGTCCTTCTGGAGTCTGCACATCCACCGTGGGCCCTATGAAGTGCCGAGCAATTGGGAGGATTGAGTGGATGGGAGGACTGAGTAACTGTGAGAACTGAGTATTGAGAGGACTGAGTGCCTGGGAGGACTGAGTGATTGATACTCTGAGAGTATGCATATGGTTGTTCACTATGTTGTGTTGTAATGGACATGTGCACTTGACATATAGCCATAGAGATGTATTTTCTTCATGTTGTAAGGTATCACACCATTCATGACTTCTCATACACATTGACATGTAGTCATAGAGATGTACTTTCCTCATGCCATTTGACAATGAAACATTTAACTGTGGAAAGGTTTTGGAAAGAAAATCACGGATTTACAAACTTACTCATATTTTGGTGCTTTCGATAAAAGATTTGGTTTTACTGTTTTATTTGATAAACATGCCTATTTTTCTGTAATTGTGAATGAGTTGAGTATCATACCTCTGGGTTATTTTTCTTGCACCATTTTTTATTATGATTGTTATGAATTGTTGTTGGTTATTAGAGTTGGACTCAGACCCTGTCCCAGCTCGTCACTACTTTCAACTAAGGCTAGGTTTGTTACTTGTTGAGTACATAGAGTCAGTTGCACTCATACTACACTTCTTCACCTTGCGTGCAGGTGTTGGATGTTGATGTTGTTGCGTACGGCGGGAGTTGGATCTGGATCTAGAGATGTACCTGTATTCCAATTATGGCTATTACTTGTCCTTGGTAGCATTAGATTCGAATTCTGTTCATTTACATTTCTATCAGATATTGTTGTTATTTCAGTTCAGTCTTGTAAAAAAATCTAAATCTTAGAAGCTCATGATTTGTACTATTGTCTCGGGAAGAGTAATAAGAAGAAGTGGAAAGCAAGAAAGGAAGAAATAGGGAAGAGAAAAGAAAAAGGGAGAGATAAAGGATAAGTACTACCACATACTAGCAACAAGGAATACAATACATGCGGCGAACAAAACCACATAACGTAATAAAAATCTAAGAATATGAAGAGACATGCGTGCTACTAAGATTATCGGTGAGCAACTAAAACTACCCACTAACCTTCTAACTTAATCCTCGACCTCCACACCGTCCTATCAAGGGTCATGTCCTCAGTAAGTTGAAGTAGCGCCATGTCCTGTCTAATCACCTCTCCCAGTACTTCTTAGGCCTACCTCGACCTCTTCTCAAATCTCCATGGCCAACCTCTCACACTTCCTAACAGGGGCATCAATGTTTCTTCTCTTAACATGTTCGAACTATCTCAGCCTCGAATCCTGCATCTTGTCCTCCACGGAGGCTACTCCCACTCTGTCTTGGATAGCTTCATTATTAATCTTATCTCTCTTGGTACACCCACACATCCATCTCAACATCCTCATCTCTGTTACCTTCATCTTCTGCACGTGGAAGTTCTTGACTGGCCAATACTATCCCCATGCATTATAGTCAGTCGAACCACTACTCTATAAAACTTGCCCTTAAGTCTTGGCGGCACGTTCTTATCACATAAAACACCGGAAGAAAGCCTTCACTTCATCCATCCTGCTCCGATGCGATGTGCGACATCTTCGTCAATCTCCCCATTACCTTGAATAATAGACCCGAGATACTTAAAACTCGATCTCTTGGAGGATAACTTGAGCATCAAGTTTTACCTTTACGTGTGCTTCATGAGTCCCGTCAAAGAATTTGCACTCCAAGTATTCTGTATTGGTCCTACTCAATTTGAAACCTTTAGACTCCAAGGTCTGTCTACAAACCTCCAACCTCGCGTTAACTTCGCTTCGTGTCTCGTCAATCAACACTATATCATCGGCAAATAGAATGCACCAAGGCACCTCCCCTTGAATGTGTCGCGATAGTACATCCATCGCTAAGTCAAATAAAAACAGGGTAAGAGCCGATCCCTGGTGCAACCCCATCACCACAGGGAAATGCTCCGAGTCACCACCTACAGTCCTCACCCGAGTCTTAGCATCATCATACATATACTTAATCACCCTAATGTACGCTACCGGAATGCCACTAGCCTCCAAACACCTACACAAGACCTCCATCGGGACTTTATAATACGCTTTCTCAAGGTCAATAAACACCATATGCAAGTCCTTCTTCCTCTCCATGTACTGCTCCACTAATCTCCTAACCAGATGAATCGCTTCCGTAGTCGAACGCCCCGATATGAATCCAAACTGATTCTCGAAAATAGACACACACCTCCTCACCCTGGCCTCCACCACCCCTCTCCCAAACCTTCATAGTGTGACTCAAGAGCTTGATACACCTATAATTATTGCAATTTTGGATACCCCTTCCACCTCCTCTACTGTAATCCGCCTATAGTATCCAAAATCCCGCCGACTCTCGGAGTTCTCCAACTCACCCAGCATAATGCGTCCACCTCCCCCCCCCCCCCCCC
>ML440051.1:25966-68950 GCA_005239525.1 Nicotiana knightiana
GGGGGGGGGGGGGTACGGAATCAGGTACTATGCAGGTGCGAGAATTCGGCTAAAAGTAATTCAAATATGTTATTTTAATAAGCAAAGTAATTTAAATATCTAAAATAGAGTTATAAAAATATGTCTAAATTCTGAGATATTATTGGAAAACTTACAAGGTATTCTGAGAAGGAGAAAACATTGATCAAGAGGAGAAGGAGAGAACGAGAGAGAAGGAAAAGACTGGCATAAAAATTTCTATATACAGACTATTCCATTTCTTCAATTTCACCCTAACTTTTATTTTGATCTAGCCATTGTATTTATCCCGAATTTCTTTGTTGATTTTGGTCAAAGTACCCAAAATCAGTCGACCAGATTTGGTACGGATCCCACACCCACGTCGTGACGACTCAGGTGCGACACCGAAATTGAAGAGTCCGAGCAACTTAGGCAGTGTATGATGATTCAATGTAATGAAAGGAGACGTAAGTCGTAAAATTGTTTGAAGAAAAGTTGTGGCATAAAACAAATATCTCGGAAAATATGGGTATATCTCAGAGCAAAACACAGTGGAAACAAAATATCCATGTAGGTAGTACCAACTGGATGGTAATAAAGCTTAGTTGTTGTTGCTACACTTACATTAGGTCCATTGTCTGGTGGGAGTCTTTTCTTCAAATGAACCATGTAAGGATAAAAATTGACCATGTAAGGATGAATATGAGAGAGATTTTAGTTCTAGAGAACAGTTATTTTGTCCTAAAAAATAAATTTAGTATTGGAATTTAATTGACTTAAAATAGAGCGGGAATGGATGATGATTTATATAGCAGATTGAAATTGAGGTGTAGTTGATTGATGGGCTGATATGACTACTGCAATCTATAGGTTAGTGATTAATTGCCACTTACACATAGTTCAATGATTGTTTGGGCATTGCCCTACCTCTTCTGCCTAAACTAAAGTTTGAAGTAAAAATATAATTAAATGGTATTATAGATACTTGATTATGAGGTATTTTGCTATGTTGGTTCTAGTTACTTGCCTCTCTTCCACAGTATTGCTGATGTGAACAAAGTATTCCCGTGGATCTTTACCATCTTGCAGATTTTGTAATATTTACAATTGAATCGATGGCATTAGTCATTTAGGCATGCTTAATTACATCCTTACGTGATAAATATAACTCTTCCTGAATCTTGTCATTGAGAATCTGCAAATTGATCAAAGCCATCTCAAAAAAGGAACTAGGAGCTTCTGAACAAATTGATGTCCTTTTGAGCATTCATTTGTGCCTGGGTTTTCACAAAATTAGCTAAGTACTGCACATTTTCCCCACTGAATTTAGAAAAATTGATGTTTCGAATTGGTGTAACTACTAAAGTTGACATTGCAAAAGTAAGTTCTTACTCTTATAGTTCTATTATAAATCCTTGTTCTCACAAATTGAACAAGTAGTGTTTATTTTCATTGAAATGTAGATGGGGACTCATTTTTATGCTTACACAATTTAATTAAATTTATGAAAAAGCTATTTTTTTCGAGTAGAGCATCATTTCCAATTGCAAGATCCAGCGTTTGAGCAATAGAAGTTCCAAATCTACCAAAATATCTTTCCACGGATTAGCCCTTTGAGGCTTTTCTCTCTTATGGCCTTTGGGAGGAAGAATCCTGCTTTTATCTGAAGGGGGCAATCTCATATCCTATTGCCTCGGGTAGCAGAGTATCTGCTTTTATCTGAAGGGGGCAATCTCATATCCTCTAATGTCCTTGTTTCATACACTTTAAAAATCTACATATCACTGGTTATTACTAGCTTGCATTGGTTTTGACAAGTAACAGCCTTCTTTGGTGTTGGTATAGGTGAAAGAGCTGTTGAACCACATAATGCTGCAGAGCAGGTATATTAGTAATAGTCTTCAATATTTATAGCTTATTCTTTTGTATATTTTTGCCAGCATAGTTGACGTATTTGGTTACTACTTCCATTTTAATCCATTATCAGCCTATTTCGCCCAAAGATGAAAGGACTGTTTCTGCAAATGCTTCTGCGAATGCAACCATCCCTGGGGCTTCAAGAAATGCTAAAGATCACCCTGTTACCTCTGAAACTGGATCTCTGTCCACCTTTTATCCTCTCAATTCCTATTCTCCTCAGGACCAAGGTTTTTACTATGGAGGTTAGTTCCTTTGGCTAATGTTAATTTGTTATTGCAGTTCACCTGGTTTCACATGAATACAGCAAGATGCCAATGAATAAGTTCCTATTAAATCATTTCTATCCTTTTTTTCTTCTTTTTCTACAAAGATCTTTTAATTTTCGAGGCAATAGAAATAAAAGTTCTAATACTTGTTAAAATTTTGACTAATGTTGAAATGATTGTGATTTGTGAAGTGAAAGATAAGTTTTTACTCAGTAAATGGTCTGTCTGCCAACGGATTCACTATCTTTGATTACTTTTTAACCTTATTTTTAGGATTTCCTTTGTGAAATATGGTCCCCCTCCCATGGGTGGTAAGGGGAGTAGACAAAATTGTTAAATTTAGAATCCTTATGGTCGCTTGTCCTTTATTTGCCTTCTGCCTCAGGTTATGACAATGGCACTGGGAGTTGGGCCGAACAATCTAATGATGTCAATGTGAACAACTTGCATGTAGTTCCGCCAGTAAGTTCTGATTCCGCTTTCTGTAAGTGGAAGCATTTATATTCCATACAGTGGGTCACCAAATATTAATAATCTCCTTGACTTTTTGCAGGCAATGTACAATGAGAATCCCCTCTTTTTCCCTCCGGGTTACGGCTTTGATGCTCAGATGGCATTTGGACAGTTCTCCCCCATCGCTAGTCCTCTTTCTCCTTTTATGATAGATGGCCAGCTATACTCCCCACACCAGATTCCGGTTTCTCCAAATTACTATGCACCACCTATTTCCCCTGGCTTGCCGCATGTTACATCAGCTCTTCCAGCTTCGCAGCCTGATCTGGTGGCACCAGGAAGCACTGGCCATGAAATTGATAGCACGTATTTTGGACCAGGATCAGGTTACTATATACCCGTTGGATCGTTTGGCGGAGGCGAGCTTTCGGGAAGCAGCAACATTGGTTTCTACAATTACCAAGGTGAATTTGGATCTGGTCAATCTTTACCTAATCGACCTAACCCCCTGGACTCTGGAAGATACATGTCTCAAATGACATCTGCGGCACTATATCCACAACCAGTTGGCATACTTGGGTCGTACGAGCAAAACGCCATGCAGGTTTGTTATCATTTTTCTTCGTGGGAAAATTTAGTGAAAGAGAAGCAATGAATGGTGAATATCTGTTACTACTTCTAATGATAAGTGTTTTAATCACCTCAAACGTTATGTTAATAATATGATTATATGCTACTAACAACTACAATAACAAATCCAGTATAATCCCACATGTGGGGTCTTAGGAGGGTAGTGTGATTATATGCTACAACAACAACGACGACGACGACCCAATGAAATCCCACTAGTGGGGTTTGGGGAGGATAGTGTATACGCAGACCTTACACCTACCCCGAGGGTAGAGAGGCTGTTTCCGAAAGATCCTCGGCTCAAGAAGACGAAAAGAGGCAATATATCAGTACTATCAATATGTTGCTATCAATAAACAACATAGAAAAAATAACAGCATAAACCAGGAAGTAGATGAAAAGCAAAACAATAACCAATAGATAAAGCCCGACACTAAGAGGAACGAAAGAGTAGTGAGAACTCAACACTAACCACTTCCCGTCTAAGACTAAATCCTAATAGACTAGCCTCATGCTGGTGCACCATAGAAATATGCACATCTACCTCCTAACCTACAACCTTAATGCTCGACCTCCACAACTTCCTGTCTAGGGCCATATCTCAGTAATCTTAAGCCACGTCATGTCCTGCGTGATCATTTCTCCCCAATACTTCTTAGGCCGCCCTCTACCTACTAATCTACAACCTTAATGCTCGACCTCCACAATTTCCTGTCTAGGGCCATCTCCTCGGTAATCTAAAGCCATGTCATGTCCTGCGCAGTGTTTTGTAAAGCGTTAAGCGCAAAAAAGCGACGAGGCCTCGCTTCACCGAAGCGAGAAGCGCGAAGCGTGCACTTTTTCCATGTGAAGCGCAATTTAACACATAAATTAAAAAAGTAAAATATGCATAGATAAATCATTAAGAACTCTTTAAAAATAACACATATTAAGCAAATATTTCAATTCTTAAATCAAGAAGCACATAATAGATACTAAAACTAGATAGTGAATAATCCTCAAAAGTCATAACATATTAAGCAAACAAATGCAAAACAAAATCACAAAAGTAGCAACATCCTATTCTTCAACAAGATCTCCAAACTCTTGAAGTGTCATCATGTCCGAGTTATTATATTGGTCATCTTCTTCTTCTTCTTCTTCATCGGAGGCTTCATTAATTACGGTTCTACTTGTACATGTACTTGTAGATACTCTTTCTTTGCTCCTTGAAGAACTTCCCCTAAAATCATAAACATTCTCTTCAACTCCACTTGCCATAGCAACATGACCAAAAGTGAGAGCTTCTCCTTCAAACACTTCTTCTTCTTCATGATTTTCAGGGGCTCCGGTTAACCATTCATTTGCTTCATCAATGTTATCCAATAAAATTGGATCAATGATATTGCGAGCTTTGTAACGACGACCCAATGTTCTATTATATTTTACGAACATGAGATCATTGAGTTTCTTTAGCTCAAGCTTGTTCCTCTTCTTAGTATGATCTACATAATAAGATGTAGAAAGTAATTAAGAGGAGTACTTAGGACAATTGAGATAAACTTTAATTTAGTAATAATGTAATATAGATTCTCACATGTTCATAAACACTCAAATTTCTTTCGCATCCGGATGAGCTACAAGTTAAGCTTTGAACTCTAATAGCAAATTGTTGCAATGTTGGAACTTCATAACCAAATTGCATCCACCATTCAACTGTAGAAGTATTATTTTAGAAGTTAATAACTTAAAAGTTAAAGCTCTAAAGAGTAAACCAATTGAAAAAACTTGCTCACGTGGTGCCAATTTGGTTCTGCCTCTAATGGCCGAAGGTAATCCAAGAATGCCATCGGCTTGCATATACATACCAAGTTCGAACCCTATTTTGTCTTGCATCGCTTCATCTGGCACCAACTTCGCAACACATGCATGATACCCCTTCCACACGTCTAAATCTAAAGTCTTGTTCTCATTGTTTGTGTAAAACAATTCGGGGTTCAAAATATGCCCTGCTGCATGTAAAGGTTGATGAAGCTGACCATCCCACCTTTTATCAATGATTTCAAAAACACTCTCATATTTCCTCCTATCATGATCAAATGCCTTCTCAATAGCTTCTTTAGCCCTATCCATGGCTTCATAAATGTACTCCATTGGTGGTTTTCTCTCCCCATCCACCAAACGAAGTACAGTAACCAAAGGATTACCAACTTTAAGTGCTTGAACAATGTCATTCCAAAAATATGGACCAATAACAAATCTCGCAACTTCTCTCCCAAGAGCTTCCTTTGCATAGATACTCTCACTCCATTCGGTTGACATGAACAAGGTTCGCAAACTTTTCTTTTGTAGGTAAAAGCTATGCAAGGTCAAGATAGCTGTTGCGAATCTTGTCTTAGCCGGTTTCACCAAATTTCTTTGGTTTGTGTATCTCCTCATCATGTTCAACAACAACGGCCTTTGACTAATGTAAGAATGTATCTTGACCGCCTTAGCAAAAACTGTAGGAAATCAAATTTCATAGTTATAAGCAATTAACATGAAGGTTAAAAATAGAAAATAAGAATCACCAAACATCAAGTTGATACAATGTGCGGCACAAGGAGTCCAATAAATATTTGGAAAATCACCTTTCAACATGTCACCCGCTTTTTTGTTCTCTTTTGTGTTATCAGTAACAACTTGAACCACATTTTCCGGTCCAACTTTCAATATTTTGTTCTCAAACAAGTTGACCATTTTATTGGAATTGGTTGAAGAGTCACTAGCATCATAAGATTCAAGAAACACACTACCTCTCGGAGAATTTACCAAAACATTAATGACCATCTTTCCATTTTTTGCAGTCCATTTGTCCATCATAATGGAACAACCATAAATTTTCCATTGCGCCTTATGCTCCTCGACAATCTTGTTTGTCTTCTCCATCTCCTTTTTTAGACAAGGAACTCTTACTTCGTGATAAGTAGGGGGCTTCATTCCCGGGCCATATTGGCCTACGACCTCAATGAATTCACCAAAACTATCGGTGTAATTCACACAATTAAAAGGGAGCCCCATATCATACATCCACCTAGCAAAAACATCTACAGCACGCTCCCTTAAACTCTTCCTACAAGACTCTAAGTCAATAGCTTCACCCTTTCCCTTTTCATTTGGTTTTTGTGAGAAAAAAAGATTAAGAGGACCTTTCACATTGCTACGGGCGGTGGATGATCCACTTCCACTTGTTGAATTCTTTCTTTGAGATTTAGAGGGAGGTGGCCTCATTATATCATTGACTTCAAGGTCATCATCATCCATTTGACTATGTTCATCAAGATTAAACATAGATGCTGCATGACTCATTGGATTTCTTAACTCATTTTTTTTCTCAACATACTCTCTAATTTCTTTCTTAATAGTATCCGGAACACTTGGACAATCTTTGACATCTCTAAAACCACCGATTAGATGTCTCTTGTGACGATGTATTCCACCGTTATAAATTTTTTGACAAAAGATACATTGCACTCTTGTGTTACCATTGCCAACTGCAACTCCATACGCCCAAGCTGGATTTTTTTTTGGTTTGATGCCATTGAACAACAAGATTGAATTTACTACAATCAACAACCAAAAAAAAAACAATTAAATTTTTGGCCGAGAACAGAAAACAGTGAGCACTTACGGACTGACCAGAAAACTGGAGAAGAAGAAGAGAAGAAGAAGAAGAGGAAGAAGAAGAAGAGAAGAGAAGAGAGGAGAAGAAGAAGAAGAAGAAGAGAAGAAGAAAGAAAAAAAATTCCCAACAGCGATCGCAGAGAAGAAGAGAGAAGAAGGAGTCGCACTGTCGCTGGAGAAGGAGGAGTCGCACTGTCGAAGAAGAAGAGTCCCGGTCCCAATTTTTTTTAAAAAAAACCCTAGTATATCTGGGCATAGCGCTTAAGCATCGCTTTTCTCGCTTTTTTCTGCGCGTCGCTTCTCGCTTAAGCGAGAAAAGCGCACGCTTTTCCTGTGTGAACCGCTTTTGAGGTAGCGAAGTGATGAGCCTGCGCATCGCGTCGCTTCAGCGCTTAAAGCGAGAAGCGCTCGCTTTTAATAACATTGGTCCTGCGTGATCACTTCTCCCCAATACTTCTTAGGCCGCCCTCTACCTCTCCTCGTACCCACCAAAGCTAGCCGCTCACACCTCTTCACAGTGTTTTGAACAGCGTGCGGCGACGAATAGCGACGAGGGCCCGCTTCATTGCGGCGAGAGGCGCGCAGCGAAGCGCTCGCCTTTTTGATGTGAAGCGACAATTTATATAAAAACATAAAATATTATATACATATAACTAAAATTTCAATAACAATAATATATTAATAAATATCATTCAAAAATTAAAGACTCAATAGATAGTCATAAACTCTTAGTTGATACTAGATTCATAAACTAAAGTCTAATAGTCTAAAACAAGCAACATCTATTCTTCCTCAAGATTTTCAAATTCAACAACTTCATGAATGTTAGCATTATATTGGCTATCATCTTCTTCATCCTCAGATTCTTCATCAATTAGGGACCGGCCGCTTGAACTTGCTACTCCCTTTCCCTTGTAACTTGAAGAACTCCCTCTAAGACCATAGATATTCTCCTCAAGTCCGGTCGCCATAGAAACAGTACCCCAATCAAGATCATCTCCTTCATACACTTCTTCATCTTCATGATTTTGAGGGGCTCCAGTTAACCATTCATTTGCCTCATCAATGTTGTCCAACAAGATTGGATCAATAGTATCGCGAGCTTCATAACGTCGCCTCAATGTTCTATTGTATTTAATATACACTAGATCATTGAGGCGCGATAACTCAAGCCTATTCCTTTTCTTGGAGTGAATCTGCGCATAAGTAGTTTAGATTAATTAATAGATACTAATAGTAGTACAATATAGAATATATTAATAATATAATAAATCTATTTCTTACATGCTCAAATACGCTCCAGTTTCTCTCGCGTCCAGATGCACTACAAGTTAGGCTTAGCACTTTGATGGCAAACTTTTGCAAGTTTGGAGTTTGGTGTCCAAATTGCTTCCATCATTCTACTATAGAAAAATATCTTAAAATTTAATTAGTATAAATCAAATAAATTAAATTAAAGTTATAAGGATATCTATATTAAAGTTAGTTACCTGACGACCTTATGTCTCTGATCTAATGGCCATCTGTAAACCAAATAGGCCCTCTGCTTGTGAGTACCTACCAAACTCCTCTCCTATTTGATCTATCGTTGTTGAATCAAGGACCAACTTCTCCAGACATGCATAGTATCCAATCCACACCTCTCGAGTCAAAGTATCATCTCTAGTGTTCTTGTAAAATAATCCTGGGTTCAGAACATGGCATGCTGCATGCAAAGGTTTGTGCATTTGATCCGTCCACCTGCTATCAATTATCTCAAAAACTTTTTCATATTTCCTAACCTCTCCCTCAAATGACGCTGCAATGGACTCTTTGGCTCTATCCATAGCTTCATAAATATAGCCCATTGGTGGTTTTCTCTCCCCATCCACCATATGAAGCACCCTAATCAAAGGGCCACCAACTTTAAGAGCCCGAACATCATTCCAGAATGATGGAGAAATAAGAACTTTGGCAATTTCTCTCCCCGCAACTTCCTTTGCATATCTATTATCTTTCCATTCATTTGAAAGAACCAGCTTTCTCAAGTTCTTCTTTTGCAAGTAAAAACTATGCAAAGTTAAGAAAGCCGTTGCAAATCTAGTCTTGGCCGGTCTCACCAAATTTCTTTCATTTGTAAATTTCCTCATCAAATTCAACAACAACGACCTCTGACTAATGTAAGAATATACCTTGACGGCCTTAGAGAAAACTGTAAAGGCAACCAAAACAATTTTAGAGTTAATATTTAATAGGAAAACTGTAAAGGTAACAATAAAGTTAAAGAGTTTAAAGATAGCTATTTAAAGTTACCTGAAGCATATGGGTTCTCCTTGAATATGTCACCAAACATCAAGTTGATACAATGGGCAGCACATGGAGTCCAATAAATGTGTGGATACATAGTTTCTATCTTCCTACCCGCACTAACATTCTAACTAGCATTATCTGTAACAATTTGTACAACATTTTCCTTTCCATTTTTATCAATAGTCTTTTTAAACAAGCTGTACATTTTGTTACCATCCGTTGAAGAGTTGCTGGCATCGTGAGATTCAAGAAAAACACTCCCTCTTGGAGAGTTTACCAATACATTTATGACCATTTTTCCATTCTGTGCTGTCCATTTATCCACCATAATGGAACATCCAAACTTGTTCCATTCCACCTTATTCTCCTCAATAATTTGGTCTACCTTCTTCACCTCTTTTTTAAGATGAGTTACTCTAACTTCATGATAGCTAGGGGGTTTCATTCCTGGGCCATGTTGTCCTACGGCCTCAATGAATTTATCAAAAGTAGAGTAGTTAACACAGTTGAAAGGAATCCCTGCATCGTAAATCCATGCTGCAAAGGCATTTACGGCGCGATCCCTCAATTCTAAACCTGAACCTTCTTCACCTTTTACCTTTTCTTGTTGTTTTGCCGAGAAATAAAGATTGAGGGGACCTTTTGTCGCCGCACGTGACGTGGCTGACCCACTAGAACCAGAAGATATCTTTTGAGTTTTTGGGGGGAGGTCTCATTTCACCATATTCATTCATTTCATCATCTTCATCAATTATATTCACCGATGCTTCAAAATTCATTTGAGTTCTTGTCATATTTTTCTTTTTAGCAAATGCTTTTATTTCCTCCCTAACCTCGGGCGTACATTTTGGACATTGTATTTACATTTTTAAATTCACCTATCAAATGTTGCTTGTGACGAATTATCCCACCATTATATGTTTTTTCACAAAACACACATTTGATTGCGGATCTTGATGAGCCTGATTTAGCATAATTCCAAGCTATATCATTTCGTTTATTACTATCGGATGACGCCATTTCAATTTTCAGCGCTGTTTTATAGAAAAAAAAATTATCACGTTAATATGCAATTAATTCTACTCTACTCTACTATAATTCTATAATTGAAAAAATAGAGCAAACAAAACAGAGCAGTAGGAAAAAACAGCAAATAAAGAAGACAAAAACAGAGCACAAAAACAATGTTACTGCCTCCTCCGGAAACAGCAAAAAACGGAGCACATAAAGAACAAGAAATTGAAGAAATTGCCTCTGAAAAAACAGCAAATAAAGAAGAATACAGAGTTACAAACAGAGCAAAAAAAATTAAGAGAAGAAGAAAGAACAGAGCACAAAAATCAGACCCTATTTGGCTCTGTTATTTCCGAAAAAAACAGAGGAATGAAAATAGAAAGAAGAAGAGAAGAAGAAGAAGAAGGAGAAAGGAGAAAGAACAGAGCACAAAAAAACAGACCTTATTTGGATTTGGCTCTGGCCTCTGTTATTTCCGACGAAAAATAGAGGAAAGAAAATGGAAAGAAGAAGAGAAGAAGGAGAAAGAAGAAAGAAGAAAGAAGAAGAAACATACCTGGTCGACGATGAAGATGAAGATGAAGGAAGACGGTGAAGATGTTCGCAGGTGAAAAAGCCCTAATTGCAATCGCATGAGCCTCTGGTGTTTGTTCGCAAGTGAAAAGCCCTAAATTCATGACTTAAAGTCTTCTCCCTTTCACTTTTAAAAAAAAAACAAAATGGCGTCGCTATTGTTGCTTCTCGCGACACAGTCGCTTCGCGCAACAGAGAGAGAAGCGATCGCTATTTTCAATAACTGCGCAACAGACCCTCTGAAGCGCCATACCCACGCCTTGCGTTGCTACACGCTTTTAACGCTGTAGCGAGCACTATTTACAACCCTGCCTCTTCACCGGGCATTTGGGCTTCTCCTCTGAACGTCTGAACGTGACTGAACCATCTAAGTCTTGCTTTCCGCAGCTTGTCATCCATGGGATCCACGTCCAGCTTCTTCCGAATATCTTCATTCCTAATCTTATCCATCTTAATGTGCCCGCACATCCACCTCAACATCCTCATCTCTGCTACTTTCCTCTTCTGGATATGTGAGTTCTTAACTGGCCAACACTCAGCCCCATACAACATAACTGGTATAAGCATTGCTCTATAAAACTTACCTTTGAGTATCAGTGGCACTTTCTTGTCACACAGGACTCCAGGCGCTAACCTCCACTTCATCCACCCCACCCCTATACGGTGCGACTTCCTCGTCGATCTCCCCATTCCCCTGTATAATCGACCCAAGGTACTTGAAACTGCCCCTCTTGGGTGTGACCTGAGAGTCAAGCCTCACGTCCAATCCCGCTTCTGTCTGCTCGATGCTGAACTTGCACTCTAGGTATTCCGTCTTAGTCCCGCTCAACTTGAAACTCTTAGACTTAAGGGCCTGTCTCCGATCCTCCAGCCTCTCATTGACGCCGCCTCGCGTCTCATCAATCAGAACTATGTCGTCAGCAAATAACATACACCATGACACCTCCCTTTGAATATGGCGTGTCAGTGCATCCATCACTAGGGCAAATAGGAATGGGCTGAGCACAGACCTTTGGTGCAACCTCATAACAACCGGAAAATGCTCTGGGTCGCCTCCCACTTCCCTAACCCGAGACTTAGCTCCATCATACATGTCCTTAATCATCCTAATGTAAGCAACTGACACATCTTTTGCCTCCAGGCATTTCCATAGAACCTCCCTAGGGATCTTGTCATACGCTTTCTCCAGATCAATAAACACCATGTGCAGATCTCTTCCTATCCCTGTACTATTCCACCAACCTCCTAATAAGGTGAGCTTCCGTGGTAGAACGCCCCGACATGAACCCGAACTGGTTATCTGAAATTGAAACTGTCCTCCTCACCCTCACTTCTACCATCCTCTCCCAAACTTTCATGGTATGACTCAGTAATTTGATACCCCTATAGTAGTTATAACTCTGGATATCACCTTTGTTCTTGTACAACGGAACCATTGTACTCCACATCCTCTCCTCCGAGATCCTATTCGTCTTGAACATAACATTAAACAGCTCAGTCAACCACTCCAAACCTGCTCTACCCACCCACCTCCAAAGTTCAACCGGAATTTCGTCTAGCTTAGTAGCTCTGCCCCTACCCATCTTACGCATAGCCTCCACGACCTACTCAACCTTAATGCGCCTACAATACCTAAAGTCACAGTGACTCTCGGAATGCCCTAATTCACCTAGCACAATATCCTGATCCCCTTCTTCATTCAGAAGTTTATGAGAGTAGGTCTTCCATCTCCGTGTAATCTGGTCCTGCCCCATCAAAACTCTACCGTCCTCGTCTTTGATGCACCTCACTTGGTCCAGATCCCGAGCCTTCCTCTCTCTCGACTTGGCCACCCAGAATAACTTCTTCTCCCTGCCTTTGTCCCCCAATTCCTCGTACAGACGAGCAAAAGCCGCAGTCTTAGCCTCCGTGACCGCCAACTTCGCCTCCTTTCTAGCTACCTTATACCTTTCACTGTTCGCTCTCCTCTCGTCCTCGCCAGTGCTCCCTACTAACCCCAGGTACGCCGCCTACTTCGCTTCCACTTTACCTTGGACCACTTCATTCCACCACCAGCTGCCTTTGTGGCCACTAGAGTAGCTCGACGAGATCCCTAACAACTCTCTCGCCACCTTCCTAATACAGTCCGCCGTCGTCGACCACATAATGCTCGCGTCCCCACTATTCCTCCAAGCTCCCATAGCCGATAACCTCCCTTCCAACTCCTGAGCTTTATCTAGTCAAGGCGCCCCACCTGATCCTCGGACGTCCTCGTACAGACCTCTTTCTTCCTCCTCATCATAATAGTACCAACGTCAAAAGCCTATGCTGCGTGGCCAGGGTCTCACCTGGGATAACCTTGCAATCCATGCACAACCCTCTGTCACATCTCCTGAGTAGGAAATGATCAATCTGAGTCTTCGCTATCGTGCTTTGGACAGTAACCAAATGCTCTTCTCTCTTCGGAAAACTCGAGGCTCAAATGCCTCGGCGAAATCCAACAGCAAAGTACCCCCTCCGTTCCGCTCCCCAAAACCGAAGCCGCCATGCATCTCACTATAGCCACCTGCAGACGATCCAATAATGCTTACATAAAAAGTTTTTCCTTTCTTAATAAACTAACCAACCCAGTTTAGTGCATAGCTTAGTTACAGATTTATGTTATACTTATTTGGATGTAGCTCGTTCTTTTGTTCATCAGATGTAGCTTGTTCATTAATGGTAAACTTTTCAACTCATCAGAGAAAAATTAAGAGTAAGCACCACTCCATGCATTAGAGAGCATTTAAAACTCACATCAATTCTATCCTTTTTTTTGGGTCAGGTAAAATTAAAACTCAATAAATTGTGACTTTTCTGGCTGTATGTTTTTCATTTCCTTCTTCAGCTTCCACCTTACTCACTAATGGAAAAATATGGTTTAGCAGCGTAGCCTGGATTCTTCGTGATGTATTTCGTGTGCAATCACAAAGGCCTCATAGGTATTTTGTTGAATTATGTCCGCTAGATATGCCATTTTTGGCTATCCCTTATAGCTATTGGGTTTATGTAATTACAGGGTATACATAGATTTTGAGAAGTCTTTTACGAAATCATTGAATAGCTAGTTAAAATTGTATTCACAATAGTCGAGCCTTTATTTTCCGGACAACTGTGTTAGTATCGTATAGTGGTGTGTGTCCAATACTAGTGCCAATTGAAGGTTTCTATTATTTGTAGTACAAAATACGAGATTCTATCTCGCATGGCTCATCAGTTTCTGACTCTTAGACCATGTTTGGTAGTGTCTTATAGGATATAGCATCAGGGGCGAAGCCACCTTTAACGAAGGGTGGTCAGTTGACCACCCTTCACCGAAATATTACGAAAAATTACACTGTATAAATAAGTAAAATATTGATTTTAGATGTATAAAATATATATAGAACACCCTTTGTTGGGAATCTTTTTTTAGTTCTTTCAAGTTTGAACACCCTTGGAAATATTTCTGGCTTCGCCACTGTATAGCATTAAAGGTATGATAATTCTATTCAAGGGAGAGAAATAGTATGACTCTTGAGGGGCAAAGTTAAAAGCTTTCTTTGTTTTGGTTATATTTTTGGAGTAATGAGGATATACTGTATTGTATAGGTGGTTTGATTTTGTGGAGTTTCAGTTGAAATGACATACTTCTGTAAGCGTCAGGATCTTGGTGAATTATCAATGAAATAACTTTGACTTATAAAAGATCTTATAAGTCAAATGTACAAGATGTATCCACAGGCAACCCTATATAAGAAAATACATATCCAAGAAATTCATCCTAGATTTGAAATAATTTCGTTGTCTGCACCTTTTCATAAAACAAAATCCTAAAGTTGAAACTATTAAGGATTACTTTATTTACTCGAGGGGGAAACTGATAACTTTTCTTTTCCATTTTGTGGTACGATAAGAAAACAAGAAAATGATCCTAATGTGTTCCACCTTTTAAGAACAGCTTTGTGAATGAAGTCTACAGTAGCTTACTTTGGATTTTAAGGTGTTTATACTGATATTATTACTAATTTTGGTGTCCCTTTTGTCAACCTGTATAATATCTTATTTATCCTTGTACATGTCATATTTGTTGTCTCTTTTCTCTGTGAAATAAAAAATAATAATACGGGTAACTTATATTTACATAATTAACAGTTCTGGTTCTAGTGTACAAAACAATATATCAGTGAAACTATGAAGCATTAGTATTTGCTCCCTCATGATTTTACTTGATGTTAAGCAACAGTGATTGCCTTTGAAATTATAGCCACCAGCCTTACTTTTTACATTCTGCATTTTGTGCTCGTCTGCTCGATCAATAATTAAAGAACATAGTGCATATTTTAACTGCAAAATCTTGATGATGGTCATTAGACACACATCAGTAGCTTGGAAATGAGATCTAGTCAATGATGTGTTATATCTCCTAACTTGAATAGGGGTGAGACTTGGATACATCCTACCCCAGTAAAGTAGCTGACTTTTATCATCTCAAATAAGAAACTATATACAAGGAATTGATTATCTTAATGTCCTGTCTTGTGTTTCTTGGAGCTGTTTATACTCGGTAGCACCTTCTGTTCTGAATGATCTACTTATTTGATCAAAACCAGGCTTCACATCAAGGTCTTGGATTCACACCAGGCTCCTCAGCCAGGCATTATTCCCAAGGCAATCCTTATCCTAGTGCAAATTATGGTACTGGGTCTAGTTCTCTGTGGGAACCAGGTCACAGAAATTGGCTAACTCCTGACAGAGGTGGAAGACGTGAGAGGGATCGGCACTCTGTTAACATTTCTACTGAATCACTTGGTATGGCAAGTGAACGAAACCGAGGACCAAGGGCATTAAAACCAAAGAGCAAGGGTCCCATTGAGGATAGCTCTTCACCTGTCATCCGTAAAGAAGTTGAGTCAACTAATACTTTGCAGCCTGAGCAGTATAATCGGCCTGAATTTGTCACTGATTATGAGCATGCCAAGTTCTTTGTCATCAAATCCTTCAGTGAAGATAATGTTCACAAAAGCATCAAATATAGTGTGTGGGCTAGCACTCCTCTTGGAAATAGAAAGCTTGATGCTGCTTATCGTGAAGCAAAAGAGAGGAATGCTGATTGTCCTGTTTTCCTCTTTTTCTCGGTATGTTCCTTCAATTCTTATATTGGCTTGTGAGTTAAATGAACGCATTACTCTCCTGGAGAATGGTTCAATATACAGAACAACCTTTGTCATTATTCTCAGAAGGCTTCTATTTGTCTCAGTTATTTTTCTTTTTCCACTTATGTTTTCTAAATTTGTATCTCTTTTTAGCACGGTATTTGAAAACTTAGTAAACTCCAATGCGTGCTAATAAGTAAATATCTTCTGTATGATAGGCATGCTTAAACTTTTGAGCTTTTAATATTTGGGTATAACTCTAGGTGAATGCTAGTGGACAGTTTTGTGGGGTTGCTGAGATGGTTGGACCTGTTGATTTTGAGAACAATGCGGAGCACTGGCAGCAGGATCGATGGAGTGGGCAATTTCCTGTTAAATGGCATGTCATTAAGGATGTGCCTAACAGTCAGTTCCGCCACCTACTTCTGGAACATAATGACAACAAGCCAGTTACTCACAGCCGAGATTCTCAAGAGGTATATATCTTTTACTATACGCCCTTGTAATCTTCTACTTCTGTTCTTGCTTCTTTAATGTCTAAGATTATCATCCAGTTCTTTTTTGGTAAGGAAGATTATCATCCAGTTCTCAACGTCTATAACCGATTGGAGCTGCAAATTTTCTGCGGAAGTCCTTATCTTGAATGTAGCTAGTCCAGACCTTTTGCCTGTATCATCATAAATTATTTCAGGATAGTGCAGCTTGATTTGCATATATTGATCAATGGCTGCTAGAAATTTCTCTGGTTTTCTTTTCTCTTTCGGTATGCTAACATTCAAAACATTGGCATTGACAACCATGTGCCCCTGCTCTTGCTTGGGCTATGTGTCCTATAGCTTGTGTTTTACGAGTTGCAGTTGCTTCACATTGTTGTCTTTCTGATCATTTCAGGTTAAATTGCCAGAGGGACTAGAAATGTTGAAAATTTTCAAAAACTATGAAGCGGATACCTCTATATTGGATGATTTCATCTATTACGATGAGAGGGAGAAGTCCTTGCTGGAAAAGAAGAGTAAACAGCGAACACTTCAACCTGGTAATGCTGCAGTTACTACTGCAGCTGACACAATAAGTCAACTAGCCGATAGTCTTGCCGGCACATTAAACTTGGAAGGCAACAAGAAATTGCCTTAAAAAGAGTTTGTAATGCTTAAGCCTGTAGCAGATTCCAGAGGCAATATCAACTGCTGTCATTCAATGTTAGTTGGTTGGGAAACCAGCCGGCTCGTATAATTAAGGAGATTGCTAACAGCATTTTGGGAGGTGGCCTTTTCATCACCTTTGGATCAGAAAAATCTCTTTATCTCTTTCCTTTATTTGTCATTTGTTCAATGAGTTGGTTGTGATTTGCAATTCTTGGGCAAGGAGAGGCAGCCAGTAATGTTAGTGCTAACTGTTTTCCCGTTATTTCTTCGTTGTTTCTATAAGTAGGTGATGGCAGGCAATGCAGAAGCCATCCGACATCTGGAAATTTGGATCTTTCCGGGCTGATGTTTTATGTACTCTAGTTTTTCATAGTTTCAGGCAGTATCAATGGCTGCTTTTGTATTCTTATAGAACTGCCAAAATGGGTGATAATTGGGAGGAGGCCTCAATATCTTTAGAGAAATCGAATGACTTGATATCGAGCCTGTATTTCTTCATCAACCAAAATAACGTCTGCCCTTGGCAGTCAGATTATTTCTTTTATGGAATCATAGGTGTCGATGTTTTCTCATGCTGCATTGTACTAGACCACTAGCTATTGTCTTTACTCCCTACCTTTGAATATGTCGGGGGCGGAGCTAGAAGCCTGTCTGTGTGTTCGGCCGAACCTAGTAGTTTTTGCTCTAACAATGTTTGTGTTGAGAAATTTATTATATAAATACGAATATTAAATTTAGAACCTAGTTATTAGCACTTGAAGCGGTTGATATAAAATTCAGCACCCACCAAATTAAAATCCTAGTTCCATATCTCTGAATATTGTAGCCGTCTATTCATTTTGCATCCGCACCAAAGTTGAAAAAATCATCATTATCTTGGGATTTCATCTTGTAAGGTGGAAGGATTGTAATCCAAAGAATAGATCCTTATAATGCCTCCCCCAGGGAACGCTAACAATGAATATCCGAAAGATTTCACGAAAACTCTGTAATAATAAGAAAGTGCACGGATCTCTCGTAAACCCTGTTGAAGGGAGTCCTTCAACTGCAACATATTTCTATTGATATATGGTCGACCAAGGGTAAAATAATCATTTAACACATGTCATAAAATGTGTTGTACGTGTTCACTAAATGCCGATTCCACTTTCAGTCTAATACTAACACTCAAATATAATTCTATAAATTTTATTCTTTCACCTCTCTTGTTAATTCTAACCAACAAAAAAGAAATTAAATATGACTCCTTCATTAAATATGGATGGCTCTTTGAGTTCTCATCATCGTTTCATCTGGGTGTGGTAATTTCAGGTTAGTATTTGTATCATTTTGCCCTAATCTTCTTCAGATTTTCTTCGGATTTTTCATTTTCATGGTTTAACGACCCAACATGTCGTTTTGAGTATCTATACTTCGTTCGGTGTTTTGAGGGTTCGAGTATCGCCGCATGATGTATTATGACTTGCGTAAATCGTAGGTATTGGTTTTCAAGTTATCCGGAGTCGATTTGGAAGAATGAACTTCAAGATTTGAGTCCTAAGTTGGAAGAGTTGACCAAGTTTGACTTTTAGCATTTGACCTCGGAATAGAGTTTCGTTAGTTCCGTTAGCTCTGTGGGGGTGATTTTGGACTTAGAACCGCGTATGGATTGTAATTTGGAGGTGTAGTTGAATTGGTCTTGAAATGACGAAAGTTGGATTTTGAGAAGTTTGACCGGGAGTGGACTTTTTAATATCGGGGTCGGATCCTGATTTCGGAAGTTGGAATAGGTCCGTGCTGGCAAATGTGATTTGTGTGCAAAATTTGAGGCCAATCGGAGTTGATATGGTTCGGATGCTCGATTGCGATTCTGGAAGTTTAACTTTGATCTTCATGCGTTTTGGCGTCCGATTCGTGGTTTTAGAAGTTATTTTGATGATTTGAGACCCCGAGCGAGTCCGTGTTAGGTTATAGAACTTGTCTGTGTGTTTAGATGGGGTCCCGGGTGTGTTTCGGATGGACTACGGGCCATTTCCTTCTAGTTTTCACTAGAAGATGGCTCATCAGGATCCATTAAACAAGTGGTCGATTGGGAGATTTATCTCTGATTCGATTTGATTATGGTCTCTTAACCACTGAAACCCACGATTTGATAAAGCAGAATTTGAGCTGCGGAAATATATCAAAGCTTTAACTGAGGCCAACCAACTTGAATGCTTCATCTCCTCCAGTATTTTCAATTGTTATTTTTATTATTTCCCTCCTTAAAGGAGAACAAAATGAAGCATTGGCGGGGTGGACGTGAACTTATTGTCTCCAATAATTAGAACAATTAATACCCATCCTGATCATACAAATTGATTTGAATGTAAGCAAAATCGTCATTCTTGCTCCCCAATTATCAGAAATTCAATCATCAAAAACCTCTCATTCACCAACACCACATTGACCAATACATTGTGGTCATATAGATTGATTTTAACGACCTCAGTCCTCCAAGCAAATAATGTTACTCTTGCTACCGTATTTCCTGCAATGTAAGATCAAACATTTGGAGCCAACACAGAGATGAGGGTGTGGGCATGGATGAGAGAGTAACTTCTCCAGGACCTTATACATTCAAACTTAAATAACAACAAAGGATGAGGTCTACAATGCCATAAAAGGACCGGTATGATACACATCAGCCCTCTCTTCTACTACTTATCAGCATCTTAAATCAAAGGAGAAAGGAGTGGCCAGTGGGGGGTTAAAAGGATACAACAATGAAACAAAGAGTTCTCATAACTTACTCCCTTTCCTATCGAACAAAGAAATTATGCCTAATAGATACACATAAAGGACTTCAAATCAGATGTTTTTTTGGCCTTCCCAAATCCTTTACTCCTGTTCTTACTGCTTCTAGATACCTCTTCCCATATTAATCAGTAGTCATCGGTTGGCTTATGCAGCACCTAAAACGGGCCTTTCTGACAGTTGTCATGATCTCTGTCTCTGCGACCTCGAGCATTCTGACCACTTGAGAGAATGGTGGCCTATTATCAGGGTTAGCATCCCAGCAGCGGGTCATGATCTCACTTAGAACAGGCAAACAATCATTGGGGATTGCTGGACGAACACCTTTGTTGACAACAGCAAAAGCTGCCTGCACAGCGGTCATTTTCTGGAAGGGAAGCATCCCTGTTATGAGTTCCCACAGAACGATGCCAAAACTATAAACATCGACTTTGTGGGTGTAAGCTCGATGCTGGATCATCTCCCTGCATATCGGAGCAAATGCACTCAAGTAACCAACAATGAAACATACATGCTAAACGATTTTAGATGTTTTTCTTTTTTTCCAAATGAGAAGAATCCTAATATATTGCAAAACTGGAAGCAAAAATATCTATACTAGGCAGAATTGCTACAACACAGATTTCTCACTAGAAACGTAATTTCCTTTTTCAGATGAATAAAAATCAAAATTAAATTTAACTTATACAGAGTGTCTTCACATGCTGGGCAACAACTTTAACTGATATGAAGATTTAGGCAAGACCATTATTTATTATTTTGGTAATTTAGGCAAGACCATTATTACATTAGTCAAAAAGCATATTTCATATTTTCCTTCAACAAGTCATCCACTAATAAGTTTTAGATAAATCTACCATGACGGTGATGTGCTAATCTCACCCACATTAGCAAACCTAAATATCACCTGAGCAACCTCATGCATCTGTTCTAATCACAAGCATTTCGACACTATTTCTGGAAGCTAGAATCACCATCTTTTTCAGAGAAAATTTCTAAAAGAAATGTCCTATTCGAAAAACACACACACACACACACACAAAAAAAAAAAATCACATTTTCTGACCATATGAAAGCTTAAACATAAATCAGGGGATTCGTGGATTTTGGAGATCTGTAGGTACTGCTGCTTTGATTGGGAGATGGAAAGATGGCTAGTTTACTTCAACAGCTGGAGCAGAAGCTACTAGAGCTTGACGAGAAACAGCCAGTTCATTGAGAATCTCAACTTTGAGGAGTTACATTAATTTTCTGTTTCTTTGAGGTAAATGATTTTATTAATGTGGGAAAACTCTCATATACAAGTCGTATACCAAAAAGTAGAGAACCTACACAAATATGGTTATCTATAGATGTCATCCAACCTTCTATATGCATAGGAACTTCATGGGTGCACCAAAAACACTTAGAATAAGAGGTTATTCCTCAAATGTAGAGAAGTTGGATTACCATCGGCAATATTGTAAGTTGAAATTAGTTATTTTTCTTTGATAAGAAATTAAAGATGTTACAAAATTTATGCACTTAGCCAGTGCATCAGGCATTACAAGTTGTGCAAACCCTCTATTGTTTCTAGACATGTTCAATAAGCAGATTGCACCAAAAAGCTAACAAAAAAATACATCTCTGTTTAAGGCTGACAGAGCACTCCCCTTTGGTTATGCTCTATCGAAAATTACATCAGAAAATCGCACTCTAGATCTTTTTGCTCCAAAAAGAAATTTAGGAAAAGAACACAATTGGCTAATTGCATACTTAAGTACCAAAGTCAATTTCCAGAAACAACAAACAATTTGCTGTTGAAAAGTACTCAAAACACTAAACAACAGTGAAACATTCAATTTTTTTTTTTCTTAATAAGAAATGAACTACTGAAAAGTCTTTACAATTAGAATCTTCACCCAACTAACATCTCTTTTTTATTTCTTTTTCCCTTTTTTGGTAGAAAAAAGTAATTGTACATGACACTCTTAAGTAGCTTCTTATTATAGATTACATTGTAGTATATCCATAGTGTAAAGTACAACACTTCAATTATTAACAACCAGAAATAGTGGAGCGCAACACACAGAATAAGCGTGTTATACACTCAGTTGTAGGCAGGGTATATAGATGGTTTAATGGTACTACCATTCCATATTTCAAGGAGAAAAAGTTCAAAAATAGCTCAAGGGAAAATGCTCCCTATCAAGCACACACTAACTTTCAACCTTGAAAAAGGAATGCAACACGCTGTTGTTGAGGCATAGGTTGTAGTTACATAGAAAATCGCACTCTAGCTCTTTTTACTCCAAAAGAAATTTAGTTAAACATTACTGCATATTCTTAATACCAAATTCAATTTTCAAACACAGCCAGAATTAGTGTGGGATTGAGGCATAGTTGTTGTAGTTGTAGTTATAGTTGTATGAAGTATGAACTACCATCCCCTGTTACTTTTTATTCTTCAGTAACAAGCAATTTGTTTCTAATCTTTAGCAATTTGCTCATGGAAAGTATTCAAAACACTAATTGATAGTGAAATATTCTAACCTTTTTTTTTCTTAATAAGTAATGAACTACTGAGAAGTCTTTACAGTAAGAGTCTCTACCCAACTGATGTCTCTTCCCTTTTTTACCCGTTTTCCCCTTTTATTTCCTTTTTTTCTTTTCTTGTGAAAAATTAATTTTACATGACACCAGTCATTAATTTTTAATATTCAAATATGAAATAATTGGCCAGATTAAATTGCAGTACATCCATGATCCATAACATACTTTCAATTATTAACGACCAGAAACAGTGGACGCAGCACACGGAATAAGTATGTTATACATTCAAGTAAAGGTTGGAGTATACAGAAGGGATAGTGGTGTTGTCTTTCATAGTTCAAGGAGAAAAGGTACAAAAACAAAAATAGCTTAAGGGAAAATACTCCCTATTAAGCGCACATTACCTTTCAATTTTGAAAAAGATATGCAACATGCTGTTATATTTCAGACCATCGAGAGAAGGTTATAGTACGAATTTATTGTCCAAGAAAATATATCATGCTGAACAAACATATTTCTCTTTGCAGCCATTCCTCTTTTTTCTCCGTAAGTAAAAGGTTGTACCACATAGGCACGAATATCTAACATATATGAATCAAATATACTTAGCAGGAGGACGTTGGAATTATAAAACTAACACAAAAAAAGATGAACTATTCCAAAGAGAGCGAAACAGCTAACGTAGCTCTGTTAAGGGGTAATGCCGAAGACCATAGAGAGGAATAAGATAAGGTGATTTAATAAGGCTGCTAGAGAGTCCAGACACTTACGGAGCCATCCAGCGGTATGTTCCAGTCTCTGGTGTCATTCCTTCAGTCTGCACTTCAATACGAGCAACCCCAAAATCCGCAATCTTGATCGACTTGTCCGCAGCAATCAGTAGATTGTCAGATTTCAGGTCACGGTGTATCAGATTCAGGCCATGTACATATTCCATCCCCCTTGCCACGTCTAATGCCTGCTTCACCGCTAACTTCAAGGGCACTGATCGATTTTGTCTCCTGGCCAGAAACTGACGCACTGATCCCCCTTTCGCATATTCAGTCACAATACACCAGACCATAGGTTTTCGGCATCCACCAATAAAACGCACTATGTTTGGATGCTTCAACCTTGCCAACATCATGACTTCCTGCTGAAATGCCTGCTCCATCAACTGAGCTCTCTCAAGATCATTTTCTGGCCTCTCTAGAAGCTTGATAGCAACATCCTCACCATTGTATGTTCCCTTGTAGAGTTTCCCAAAAGCCCCCTGAGCAAAAGCTGGACCCATGTTTAGCTTCCTCAAATCAATTGTCCACTCATCATAATTCTCAAGCCCGTCGGTAGGAAATCGAGGATCCATCAAAGCTTGAGCTAGGGCATCATCACTCAACCCTTGAGAAACTCTACCCCTATTTACACTAGCTGCCGTGGTATAGTTATTACGGACGCGCTTGAGGCCCTGGTGGTTTAAAATACGTGTGTGGGAACCATTTGATCCAACACTGCTGTTATCCGTTGACATCGCAACCGAACCTCCACCAATGCTCATTTGCAAGCTCCCATAACTGTCGATTGACATGTTTGAGCCCTCGCCAAGCTTATGGTAAAAATTTTGAGTGATGCCATAATTATCATGGTTCTCATTTAAGTCGATAAGTCCTGCGAACTTTGGAGCCTCCAACATTTTCTCTGATAAATCTGCTGCAGCACAAAAGCTTCAAGTCTAGCTTATTTATACTGCACGAAGATTGGCACAGTCAAATTTCACTCTCCATAATCCTGTGAAAACAATATGAAAAAAAACAGAAGGTCATTTTTTGAAAACCCAATTCAGAAAACCCTCCTTTCCCACTTCTTAACTCAGAATGCTATTACCAGTAGATTAAGGGACAATAACTACACAAAGATTAATTTTTCAAACTTAATGACATAAAAGAGTCAATCGGTCATTCCAAATTACTGGGGGGCGAATACATGAATCTTCTTTACCCATTAAGCTCTACTCACCTCCATTTTACACAAATACTAAACGAGTCGTCTTTTAATCCAAATTAGAGCTTCTTTAAAACAAGGATCCTCCAAATATTTCACTTATCCTTACACAGACATGCAAGTCTCCAACACAATTACACAAACACCACACAAAATATAAGTGTAAAACAAAGAACTAAACCTCGATAACAACTACTCCCGCTGTCCCAATTTATGTGATATTGTTTGACTGAACACATAGTTTAAGAAAGAAAGAATGAAAAACTACTTAATCTTGTTTTCTAAAACAAACCATAAACATTTGCATGACTATAATCATTTCATAGAGGGTAAAATAAAGTTAAATTATTTCTAAATGCAGAGGTCTCATTCTTTTCGGGATAGACTCAAAAGGAAAGTGGATCACATAAATTGGGACAAATGAAATAGCTCCTACAGAAATCATTTTCTTCTTAGCTGAGGCTGCATTAATTCTAAGATACTATCCCTCTTCACTACCCAGGGAGAGAAATAGTAATTTTCACTATATTTAATGCTAAATCGCTCAGAAATGAAGATAAATAATCAACCATAAAACTTTCTTAAAACATACAAACACAAAAGATAAATCATCAATTACATAACAATCTATTCGAAAAACTAAAAATAATTAAAACCACACTTTATTCCCCTCTGCAATTTTCTTCCAGAGCTAGGGGTTAAGTTGTAATTTCCCAAAAACGCGTCCATTTCTGTTTCCACCTCAAACTCTCCTATAATGTTTGGAATTTTTAACTATAAGCATCAAAAGAATAGCTCTGCCCCATATCAAAACGAACAAAAAAATTAACAAGCATAAAATCCCCATTAATTAAAAAAAAAAAAAAACTAAAATTTTCAATCAAATTTGGCGATCTGAGAGCAAATTGAAGGAGCAAATGATAAATTTACCTTTATCAAAGAGGGAGCTTGACTTTGCAAGACTTACTGTTCCGACTCCTAACACCCGATCGATTCTGAAGCTGTACACAAATTCCACCAGGCGCAGCTCCACCGAGTTGAACCCACTCACCTCCACCGGCAGACAAAGAACAACGTATAGACAAGTAGTAGTAGTAGTAGAATAAAGAAGAAGAAAAAGAATGCAGAGGAAAAAAAAACACACACACACACACACACACAAAGTGTTTGAATGAATGAATATTTTCTTTGTCCTAGCTATAGGAGTCTTCGCTCTCTTTTTTCTCTTTACTCGGACGGAGTGGGAGAAGACCCTATTGGAAATAATGTATCCGTAGAAATATCATCATCTTTGACTGCTATGACTTTTGTGCGTTCTTCCATTGACCCGGTCAATTGAATAAAATTTGAGGTTTTGGAGAATAAGTTTTAGAAATATTTTGGAGGATTTGAATTCAAAAAGGAATATGAAATTAAGGAAAAATTCCACCCTAGTTTTAAATTTTAAATTTATTGTATCTTTTCATTGGACATAATTTTTACCATTATAACTAAAAACCACGAACAAATGTTATTTAGCTATTTAATAATATTATTTACTATTCAAGTTAAAAATTAAAGGGTAAATAATATTACGAATATCTAACCATAATCTCTTTTGATCAATCTTCAATTGTTATTCTCTCAATCCAATTTAAGATAGTGATGGAGAATGATTTAATATTGTTTTATCTCCAAATAAATTCATCCACATGCAATTCAATAAGCCACTCGCTTCCGGCCTTGGAGAGGTAAACTTTGTATGAGGACCCTTCTCTGTATTTGGGTGAACCAACTTACCATGTAGAAGGAACATTCTAATGCATAACTATAGGAAGTTGAATCATTTCTCGAAACTTATAATAATTTGAAAAGTTGTCGTCTAACAATAGAATAATTATTCATACATGACATATGAGACCTACCAGAATGATAAAAGCATAACATAACTCACTATATCTATAGAGCTTCCATGACATTACAAACTAAAAATAATATCGTTGATAGGGTCCCAGTATTACCTAAAAAGATGTAACTATCTGAACAAAAAAATAATTGCTCCGACCGTGATATAGGGCTTACTAGCAAATAGGAGGAATGCAGGAGCATCAACAAATGACCAGTCCATCCGGAGCGTCAAACCCTGTATCTATAAACAGATGTAGCGCCCTCGGCAAGAAAGGACATAAGTACATAAAGGAGATTACTTGTATGAATTGCATGCTCTATAGGATTGGGGGTTGTCACGATCCAAAAACTCCACCAAAGATCGTCATAGAACCTAACCTCAAAGACTAGGTAAACCAACATGCAATGTAGATCCAATCGAATGAAACATGTTATAAGATAATTGAAATAGCATAAATAACAGAACAAATTCTCAACAATAAATAGCATAAGATACTACAACATCAAATACATAAAACCTTGTAGTGCGAAGCCATGAGCTCTAAAACGAAATAGAAGGAAAATCTCTAAATAATATGATAGTGTCTGAATGTATAGATAACATTATGAAAATATAAGGGAAAGGGATTCTAAGGATCTGCGGATGATCTTTGTAGTCCTACTTTGAATTCTCTTTGTCAACAATAATGCTCACTCTTAGTTCGCTACTGCCAACGCCCGAATCTGCACATTTTGTGTAAAAGCAGAGTATGAGTACAACATAACGTGTACAGTGTAGTCAATAAGTATCAAGACGATTCTCGGTGAAGTAGTGATGGAGTTCAAGTCATGTGATACTCATTAACCAAATAAACTTGTACAGTCATAACAATTCGCAACAAATATAACAACAGGTGCAATATCATCAAATATCAAATTAGGAGATATCAGCTTAACATGAAAAATTCTAACCTTGACTAACTAGTCATCATCATATAACAAAGGAACTGAATATTATGTTAGAATTCAACGTAGAATATATCTAGAATTCATAACAAGGCATAAATGATTCACTCGTATGGTCAAACTTCTACCTTTATGCTCAAAATTCATTATCATCGGATTCTATATCAGAATTAACCAATATCTATCAATTTATCACAACGCGCATGTATGACATTAAGAGAGAAACACGAGAGGGCGACCCTCAAGAGATGGATCCAAATTTACACATTGTACAATATAATACTCGTGCAACATAATAACAATATCATCATATCTGCACGGTAAAGACCTTGTGCTACAACATCCAATACCATATATAATATTCGCACGGAAGAGACCTCATTCCATTTTGAAATCATATCCTCTTAATATGTCCAATTGTGCCATAATCATAACAATTCGAAATAATATTTCATCTCAAGAGACACATGCTCGCATTAATCAAAAAAAGATGCACAAGGACATAATAATAATATAGTTCGAATGTGTGCTTCATATGTAAAGCATGACTATGAATAAATCAATTATAGCAATAATTACACAAATAGCCCGTCTTGGACAATTGAGATGTAATAATCCTAAACATGATTACTAGCATGAAAAGATAAGCTCATGCAGTCATACAAATGATTAAACTTGAATTATAAAAATCACAAAATCTAAATAAGGCATAATAGAAGGCTAAAGTCCAAGCGACGTATATGCAGGTGCTGTGTATAATTCATGACCGGATTAGATTATCAAATATCAAATAAGGAGATATCAACTTAATATGAAGAATTCAACCTTTATATAACAAAGGAATCAAATAGCATGTTAGAATTCAACAAAGAAAGTATATAGAATGCATAACATGGCATAAAGGATTCACTCGTATGGTCAAACTTCTACCTTCATGCTAAAAAATCATTATCATCGGATTCTATATCAGAATCAACCAATATCTGTCAATTTATCACAATCTGCGTGTGTGACATCAAGAGAGAAACATGAGAGGCGACCCTCGGGGGATGGATCTAAATCTACACACTGCACAATATAATACTCATGCAAAACAACAACAATATCATCTTATCTGCATGGTAAAGACCTTGCGCAACATCATCCAATACCATATATAATATCCGCACAGAAGAGACCTCATTCCATTTTCAAATCAGACCCGTTTAATATGTCCAATTGTTCCATAATCATAACAATTCGAAATAATCATCTCAAGAGACACATGCTCGCATTAATCTAAAAAGGTTCACAAGGACATAATAATAATATGGATGTGTGCTCAATATGTAAATCATGACTATGGATAAATAAATTATAGAAATTATTTCACAAATAGCCTGTCTTGGCCAATTAAGAGATAATAATCCTAAACATGGTCGCTAGCATGAAACGATAAACTCATGTAGTCGTACAAATGATTAAACTTGAATCATAAAAAGCACAAAATCTAAATAAGGAATAATAGAAGGCTAAAGTCTAATCCGGTCATGAATCATACATTGCACCCGCATATACGTCGCTTAGACTTTAGCCTTCTATTATGCCTTATTAAGATTTTATGCTTTTTACAATTCTAGTTTAATCATTTGTATGGGTACATGAGCTTATATTTTCATGCTAAGAGATAATAATCCTATACGTCGCTTCTCAGACATTCCAAATAGACAAGTAAGGTCAAAGCCTAAGGTTTATTCCCCACAACAAGATTAGGCATGATACTTTCCTTAACAAGCGCAAATCAACCTTCCAAAATCGCCTTCCCTTTAGAAATCACTTTTGGCCGGCTTCTAGCCAAATATCACTTAATAATGTTAAACAATATCATGGGAATCAATTCCAAACAATAAAGTTTTAATTTTTAATCAATTCTCAAAAAGTCAACAAAAATTGACCCCGGGCCTACATGGTCAAAATATGAGTCAAGGGGTAGATACCGACTGCCCATAACCCTATGAGTCCAAATATATATTTTATTTTCAAATGCAAGTCCAAATCATGGCTCAAACCCTCAAATTTCATTCTCTTAAAATGTAGGTAAAAACCCCCAAGTTCATCTCAAAATTCCATGTTTTAGGTGTTAATAATTCATGTAAAATTTTGAAATTAACTATAAATGAATAAAAATTATTTACCCTAAAGTCTTGCATGAGAATCTCTTAGCAAAATTGCCCCTCTCCAAGTCTAGGGTTTAAAAATTGAGAATGAGCTTAAATCTCAAAATTTCAACTTCTAACTCAGCTGTAGATGTCGTATTTGTGACTTGGGACTTGCATCGCAAATGCAACGCTGGGCTCGCAAATGCAAAACTTCATCGGAACTTGCCTTGTCACAACTTGAAAAGGTCCTCCTCAGAAGCACCCAATCGCAAATGCGACACAATACCTTGCAAATGCAAGGTCCTCCCAGCATTACCAGGTCACAAAAGTGACGACCACTTTGCAAATGAGATGGTTGCAATTGCAACCCTTCTATTGCGCCACCCCAGAACCACCAACAACACAGAACTTCTACAAACATGCTCTGCATGGTTCGAAACTCACTCAAGTGGACTCCGTCCAATCATACAAACAAGTCCATAAACACTAGCCATACATATCCAAAGCTCTTAAAAACATACGAGATCATGACATCTACGAATTAAGAATCAAACCACAAGTTGCACTTCTCTTAAGTTCAAGAACTTCCAAGCTTCCAACCAAGCATCCGATTCAAGCCTAAATAATCCGAATCACAATCAAACTTTGCACAAGTTTCATACATCAAAAGGAACCTATTCCAAGTTTCACAACAACATTCAGAGCTGATATCATCAAAATCAACTATCCGCTAAATTTAAGAACTCTCTAGTACTTTAAATTGTCAAATTTCAACAAGTAAGCTCAAATCCTCTAGGAACCTCCAATCTAAATCAAAACATATGCCTAAGTCAAAAATTACCATACAAACCTATTGGAACCATTGAATCACCATTTTGAGGCAGTTTACACAAATGTCAAAACCTTGGTCAATTTTGTTAGTGCTCGGATTGGTTTCACAATGGTTTTTGGGAAGGTTTAGATTTTGCTGGTGTTGCAAACCTCGCAATTGCGAAGGTCTACCTTGCGGTGCCTTGATCGCATTTGCAATAGGTAATTGAGAAGGCCATCTTTGTATTTGCAAAGTTGGTGTGGCAATTGCTGACGTGAGTCTGCATTTGCAATACTTGGACGCATTTGCTATCTCCCTAGTTGCAATTATGATGTTTGAAGCTGGGGGAGCCTGTTCGCTTTTGCGAGCCACTTCTCGCATTTGCTAGGCTCATAATTGCGAACTTTGGTCGCAATTGCGACTATTGCAACTCACTATATTGAGGGAATTTTGGGATTGACCTATAATATCATATTTTGAACTCTAGACTTGGAGAGGAGCGATTGTTGGAGGGGATTTTCACACAAAGCAAGATGGCGAGTGATTTCTAATTGATTTTGATATCATATCTTGTTTTCCCATGGATTACTATACCTAGATTATTGTGATGACCCAATAAGTCATTATAGTTTTAACCCTCAATTCTATGTTTCAAAACCTCGATTAGTTCCATTTATCCTTCTTCAATTTGCGCACGCAGTCTGTGTCTTTTCCGGAAGGTTTTATGTGAAAAATTGACGAAAATGCAAAATCGTGCTTTAAAACTCATTTGAGTTGACTTCGGTCAATGTTTTGAGAAAATGGATCTGGATCAGTGTTTTGACGGTACCGGAGGATCCGTATCATGATTTGGGACTTGGGCGTATGCCCGGAATCGAATTCAGAATTCCCTATCTTGAATTATCGCCATTTGTTGAAAACCAGAAGTTTAAAGACTTAAAGAAATCCCAAGTTTGATCGTAGTTTGTCTTTGTTGCTAACGGGTTCGGATCTAGGTTCTGAAACTTGGTATAAGTTCATTATAGTATTTATGACTTGTCTACAAAAGTTGGTGCGAAACAGAGTTGATTTGACGTGATTCGAACGTCCGGTTGTTAAATTGAAAGTTCTTAAGTTTCTTTGAAAATCTTATTCGTTTTAGTGTCTAGTTCATAGTTCTAGGTGTTATTTTGGTATTTTGATCGCGTGAGAGAGTTTGTATGATGTTCTTGGACTTGTGTGCATGTTTGGTTTGGAGCCTCGAGGTCTCGTGTGAGTTTCAGATAGTCTTCGGAGTGGTTTTGGAATTAGGAAAAATAACTGGTGCATTTGTTTCAGGTGCAGGCCTCAGATCTCGCAATTGCGAGGTCTGAGTTAGCATTTGCGAAGGTTTCCAAGTCAGTTGGGTTCGCATTTGCGAACCCAATACTCACATTTGTGAACCTAGTGTTCGCATTTGCAAAGTGCATCTCAGGAGAGCTTCTTCGCATTTGCGATCACCATGGTCGCATTTGCGGAGGGTCCATTGTTCACAATTGCACTATTCATCGCAATTGCGATGACAACATATATTGAAGGACTTCGCATTTGTGAGTGGTTCTTCGCATTTGCAAACCCCAGGTCGTAAATGCGACATCTGCGACTGGACAAATAACTAAGGGACAAGATTTTGAGTTCTTTCTCACATTTTTGAACCCTAGATTCGGTATGAGACGACTTGGAGAGGGGATTTTCACCTACAAACCTTGGGCAAGTGATCCTAATCTATTTATAATCATATTCTATCAACTTATCTTAGATTTTAACATCAAAATCATGTGAATCAAGGTAGAAATTTATGAAACTTTGTCAAACTTTTGAAAAATGAGAAATTGAGTTTTGATAGTCAATTTGGACTCAGATTTCTAAACTAATCAGATATATGAACCCGTGGGGTCATGGGTAGACTGAATCTACCATTGGACCCGAGTTTTGACCGGATGAACCCTTGGTTGACTTTTGTTGACTTTTTGGGAAAAGTGTGAAAATCTTTACTTTATCTATTGCAATTGAATTCCCTAGTATTGTTTGATGTTAATGAGTCAATTTTGGTTAGATTTGAGCCGTGTGTAGGTAGAATTTAAGGGAAAAGCTATCTCCAAGTTGTGAATTGGCCTATTTGAGGTGTAGCTTGCCTAACTTTGTGTTGGATATTCCCCTTAGGATTGGTGTTGCTTGTGATAATTTTGATGTGTAAGAGTCGTGTACGCAAGGTGACGAGTGTGTACATGGGCTAAATGTGGAAATTATCGATTTTTTAGCTATGTAAATTCCTTTCATGTCTCAATTGAGTTCCATTAACACGTTATAATCATAATTTTTAGTCAAATTTCACGTGTCTACTTGTCTTATCTCTTACTTGCTAATTGCTTTACATGTTTAGTTGAAATTCTAGTTTCTCTTATTCCGTATTCTTTAATCGTTGAATTCTTTACTTGAAATTGCTATTTCTTGCATTATCTTGATGTGGAAATTGGTATTAAGTTGCAAAGGCCATGATTCCTATTGAGGAAAGTGTTAAGTTGTTAAATATCATTCTATAGTGTTATTCTTCCGATTGTTATTTGTTGAGACTTTGTGTACCTTGTGGTTTAGCCGTGGCTCCTTATTGTGAAATTCTGTTATTGTTTGGTTTCTCTGGAAAATTGTGATATTCGACACTTGAGGTGCGATTTGCGATAAGTTGTGATATTGATACGCATAGGGTGGTATAAGGTCTGGGTGTTGAAACACATGCGGTGAGATAAGGTGGGTTTGATACGCGTGGCTAGTAGGGGATCTACTAGAAGCCATGCAGTGTGATAAGGTGGGCTAAAATGCGGGATGCTATTTTAGAAAAAATAATTTTTAAAACTCAATGTAACGGCTCCCGAGGTGATATAAGGAAGATTGTGATTTATTTTTGTGATATGAGACTACGAGGCGGTACCTCGGTAATGACTCTTTTTGACACTTCCCCATTTTTTGTACTTGTCTCTGATTGTTATTTACTTAGCATACTATTAATTGTCTTTTCTCCATGTTGCACTATCTGCTTAGTTTTGTATAGCTAATCTTGTTATACTATTCGTTGTTTAAATTTCATTACTGTCTATATTTGTTGAGTCTTTTATTTATTTTCAGTATGGCACTGACCTGACCTCGTCATTACTCTACCGAGGTTAGGCTTGGCAGTTACTGGGCACCATTGTGGTGTACTCATGCTACTCTTGCGCACTTCTTTTTGTGCATATCCATGTACCTCTTACCAGCCCAGACATTAGTCGGGATTCTACTGCGGAGACTTCAAGATATACTTGTTGACGTCCCTAGGCCTTGGAGTCCCCCCCCTCTAGATCTCTTATTTCATTATCCTTATATATAGACATGATGTATAGGATTATCCAGTATTCATACCTAGAGCTTGTGACTTGTATTTTGTTAGGTCTCAAGATTTATATGCTGAGTTGAAGCGTGGTTTTATGTATAGGTGTTGAGCTGAGACTTATATTTATTATTATTCAATTATTCCGCATTGTTTTAGGCTTACCTAGTCTTAGAGACTAGGTGCCATCATGATATCCTAAAGAGAGAAATTGGGGCCGTGACAAGTAGGTATCAGAACTCTAGGTTCACAGGTGTTATGAGTCACAAGCAGGTTTAGTAGAGTTTTGTGGATCGGTACAGAGACATCTTCACTTATCTCCGGGAGGCTATGGAATTGTTAGGAAAAGCTTCACTTCTTTGATTCCTTATTGTGCAAAATTGTTGACTTCAGGATTCTAAACTTATGTCTTTCTATTCTCTCACAGATGGTGAGGACACACATAGCCGGATCAGATGACCAGACACACACACCCCCTGCTATAGTCACGATAGTTTGGGCTGGGGTAGAGGTTGAGGTTGTCCATGTGGTGCAACTAGAGTACCTGCACGAGCTACTACAGAGGAGCCACCACTAGCTCCAGTTGGAGAGTAGACACCTGAGACGCCTGTTACTGCCCCAGCACTCCATGAGAGTCTCATCCACTTTCTGAGCATGCTCGACACATTAGCTCAGACACGGTTGATTCCACTAGGTCCTGCCACATCTCAGGCCGGAGGAGGAGCACATACTCCCGCAACGGTACTCTAGAGCAGCGGGTCCAGGTTGACTAGGTCCTAAAGGTCCATACCAGTGCCGGTCGCCTCAATTCAGCCCGAGGTTAGGGCAACAGCTTCTGAAGGGGAGCAGCCCAGGCTCGAGAGGTACAAGAAGTACCACCCTCCTACTTTCAACGGTTTGGCATAAGAGGATGCTCAGGGTTTTTTTAGGAGTGCCACCATATACTTCGTACTATGGGTATCGCGGAGTCTAGTGGGGTTGCTTTCACTACGTTCCAGCATACAGGAATGACTTATCAGTGGTGTAAGGCCCCGTAAAATATTTCCTAAAAATCGGGGTTTCGTGGTGCCAGGGTGGCGTAGGTGTTAATGGTAGTAAGCTCGCCGCGACACACACTTTTTGGGTTGAACAATGCGCTGGGAAGTTGAAGGAAAATTTTTGGCAGAATTGGGCATTTCTGCAGCCCATTATGCGGCCGCATAATCACTCTGCGGGCCGCAAATGGCCGTAGAGTGAGAAAGTCATTCCATTATTTATGTCATTTTTGTGGCCCATTATGCGACCGCAAAACCATTTCGCAAACCGCACTTTGATCATGTATCAAGTTTTGAAATTTTTGCGGAGGAAGATTCTGCGGTGCATTATGCAATCGCCGAATAGGTATGCGGGCCGCATAACAGCCGTAGAGTGGGGCGGACCAGCCCAGTTCCAGAGGGCCTTTTTCGCGGCCCATTTCACAGGCTGCAGAAGTATTATGCGGTCGCAAATATGCGACCGCAGATCCTGTTCCAGGGATTCATTTTTAGATTTTTATTACCCGACCCTACTTCGATAAAATAGATGAAATGGACCATTTTTTAAAGCTAAAATATGATATTGTGAGAGTGAGAGAGTGCCTTAGAGTGGGAGACTGATCGTCAACCAATTGTCCATCGATTCTTGCTCAAATCTTTGAATATTAACAAGGAAAACCTCATTAGGTCTTCATCCTAGAGGTAAGATTCTACACCTTAGCCCTTAAATTCAAAATTTAACTAAAAATGAGTAATTAGCAAGACAATTCTTGGGTATGGGAGTTGTTTATCGTGCATGCATGTGCTATCAAAGAGTGTAGGAAGATTGTGAGCTAAAATGGTAAAGAATGGGTTGTGGGATGATGGAATCTTTCCTAAAAGGACCTTAAAACCTTAACGCACACCTAGTGTTTGATAAAATGCTCAAATGAGCTAGAATCATGATCATCTTCCTAATTTTGGTTCAACTTGTTATATTTCTAAAATGGATTGAAGTTGCTAAGAATTCCAGAACATTTTAGAGTTTAAGAAAGCTCAATTGAGGCTTCAAGCTGAAACAAGGTCGCACGATAAGGAAAGAAAGAAGGAAAGGTTTCTAGATGCCCTATTTCCTATCGAAGATAAGTATGGATGTCATCATACCGATCTACAAGACTCTACTAGATAATTGCTCATGACTCATAGAACCTATGAACCTAGGATCTTATACTAACATGTCACGACACAAGATCCCACCAGGTCGTAATGACACCTAACCCTACCCGTCAGATAAGTCAAAAAACAAATGACATAACTTGAATGAAAAATATCATTAATAAACAATAAATAAGATGACTGAAATCAATGAAACTACCCTAAGGATTGGTAGTACAAGTTATGAGCCACTATGATTTAGACTTACAAATCAGACACGAAGAATAAATACAATATTTATTTGAAGTTTACATAAATAGAATTTTAAGTCCTAAACTACCATGAACAAGTGGTAGCTTGAATCTGGATTTCAAGTACAACTCCAATGCTAGCCTCGTTATCCACAATATCTCAACACTAAAATCTGGACACAAGGTGGATAAATATAGTATAAGTACAACCAACCCCATATACTTAGTAAGGATCTTAAATAGCCTCAATGAAGTAGTGGCGAGGTTTTTAAGTAAAAAAGATACTCAATTAATATAACTTGTGCAACTCAATAACACATATAATACAAAGAAGTACACTAAGAGGCAGTCACAAAATAATGGATATCAATAATAAAGGTGTGCAACTGGGTTAAAGGTAATAAATAAAATTGTCAATTAAATAGTAAATGCATCAACTAGCATATGTAGATGATATGTGTGAATAAAGCATGTAAAATTTCTTGAACATGCACAACGGATCATATGAATAACCAAGATTCTACCTTTATGATCAATAACTCATCAATAGGATATCACGTCACAATCAACCAAAAATCCATCAGTTTATCTCAACCTGTGTGTGTGCCATCAAGAGAGAAACATGAGAGGGCGACTTTAGGGGAATGAAGCCAAATCAACATGTTGCAAAGTATAAAACTCGTGCCATAAAAGTAAATAATCTTATCATAACTGCATGGCAAACCTCATGCCATTTCCAAATCAGTCCGCTCAATATTCATAAACTGCGTATACTTCATCAAGAGAGAAACATAAGAGTAAAACCCTAGAATGATGGATCCATATCCACACGCTACACGACATAATCCTTGAGCACTGCATGGAAAAAACCGTGTGCTATAGTAATATCATTATCACCATAATTGCACAAAAATATCAATATCACCATAATTGCACAAAAAATACCTCGTGCCAAATCAATAACAATATCACAATTATCGCACATCAAAGACCTCGTTCCAAATCCATAACAATATCACAATATCTACACGACAGAAACATCGTGCCATGACCTCAATTTCTATCCGAGATCCATGCAGGAATGTATGCATATGAATAAGAGACAAGCATATATAACACAAAAGGGCTAAGAAATAACCATGCACGAGTGTATGCATGTATATAAAGGATGATCCCTAGGTAGGATGTATGCCTATATATACGTATGACCTGAACTAACATGTAATCCATCATCCAAATAGTCATAATTCCCAAATAAGCATTAAAAGCCATTTTGAAGTCTTTAACGTAGTTAAGAAAACTCATATGTACATAACCTCCACATGTAGAAAACAATAATAATTATTAGGAGAAATTCCCTCACCCAAAGCTAGGTAAGATACTTACCTCATCCTGGCTAGTCCAAAGCTTCAAAATTTCCCCCCCTTAAGGAATCACCTCCAACTGGCTCGAATCTAACCAAACATCATCCAAGAAAGTCAACCAACGCCATAGGAATCACTATCGATCAACAAAAGCTTTGATCTTTGAAAAATTCTCAAAATGTCAACAACAATCAACTCGCGCCAGCGTGCCTGAAATCGAAAACCAACACCAAATCTCGATGGCCCATAACCTTCTAGGTCCAAATATATAATTTGTTTTCAAAAGTAAGTCTATCGGTACTCAAATTCTCAAAATGTATTCTATTAAAATGTAGACAAAACCCCAAATTTCCTTTCAGAATTTCATGTTTTATGACCAAAATCAAGTAGAGATTACTTACCCTCAAAATATGGGTGAAATCCATCTCCAAAATCGCCTTGGTTAGCTCTCCAAGCCTCAAAATTAGTGAAAATGAGCTCAAAATCCAAGTATTAGGCATTGAACACCCCTGGTAGGCCTCCTTCTTTGTGATCACAGTCACGAACCTCGTGATTGTTTTTCACAAAAAGTCCAGCATGATTTTACCCTTCGCGATCATGGCCAAGAAGCTTCGTGATCGCGATGAACAAACCTGAATAAACTTGCTCAAATCTTTCCTGACAATCTCTAGTGTGATGAACATAACCTTATGTACAAAGTTCCAAATAACAAACATTTTGAGACGATGATCAACCATCCATATCCCTTCGCATCCCATCCGCAACATCACAATATGTCGGTGAACAACTGATACCGATTACTCAACATTGAAAAAATCAAAGAGAAAAAAAAATAGAGATTTAGGCTTCAAGATGAAACAATGTCGCACAATAAGGAAAGAAAGAAGAGAAGTTTCCTAGATGCCATGTTGCCTCTAGAATAAGTATGAACGTCACCAAACCTATCCGGAAGAATCTATTAGACACTTGCTCATGACTCATAGAACCTACGAACCTAGTGCTCCGATACTGAATTGTCATGACCCGCAGGCCGTGATGTCTCCAAACCTAACCTGTCAGGCAAACCAAACAACATATGATACAACTCGCATGAAAAATCATCAATAAATAATTTATAAGATGACTGAAATCCATATAACTATCCCAAGGGTTGGTAGTACAAGTCATGAGCCAGTAAGATTTGGATTTACAAAGCTGGTACGAAGAAAAATTACATTATCTATTTGAAGTTTACACAAACAAAAGTTTAAGTCCTAAACTATGATGAACAAAGGGTAGCTTGAATCTGTATTTCTGGTACAACTCCAATGCCAGCCTCGTCATCCATAATAGCTAAGATCCAAGATCTGCATGCAAGGTGCAGAAGTGTAGGATGAGTACAAATAACCCTATATATTCAATAAGTATCCCGACTAACCTCAATGAAGTAGTGACACAATTTTTAAGTGAAAAAGATACTCACTTAAAATAACATGTGCAACTCAATAACATATATAATATAGAGAAATACCTAATGAGACTGACACAGAATAAGGGATATCATTAATAAAGGTTTGTGATTGGGGTAAAGTTAATAAACAAGCTTTGTAAATTAAATAGAACAAGAAAATATGGCTTGCACCAGCTTATCACATAAAAAAGATATGTACCAAGTAGTGTGTGCTCAAATACCCATACATGAATGTAGAGTGTTTGTACATAACAATGATTCACTTCCATATCCATTTTTAAGTATAGTGTTTATGAAACTTTTACGTGAGTCCAACATATCAATGTATGATGATAACTCTCTTTTTACACAATCCGACACTATCCAAGTGTCCAACAACTTACTAACAAGTCTAAAAAAAAGTAAAATACATCAACTAGCATATGTAGATGATATGCGTGAATAAAGCATGTAAAAAGGCATGAATAAGCACAAAGGATCACTTGAATGGTCAAGCTTCCACCTTTATGCTCAAGAACTCATCACATAGGATCCCATATCACAATTAACCGGAAACTCGTCGGTTTCTCACAACTTGTGTGTATGCCATGAAGAGGGAAACCTGAGAGGGCGACTCTAGGGGGATGGACCCAAATCCACATGTTGCACAATATAAAACTCATGCCATAAAAGTAAACAATCTTATCATAACTACATGGAAAATATTTCGTGCCATTTCCAAATCAGTCCGCTCAATATTCATAAACTGCGTATACAACATCAAGGTAGAAACATGAGAGGGAAATCCTAGAATGATGGATCCATATCCATACGCTACACGACTGAAGCCACATGCACTTCATGGCAGAAACCTCTTACTACAATAATATCAATATCACCATAATTTCACGGCAAAGACCTTGTTCCAAATCAATAAAAATATCTCATTCATCACACAATAAAGGCCTTATGCCAAATACATAACAAAATTACACTATTCATATGGTATAAACCTCGTGCCATAACCTCATCCCCTATCTAAGAACCATCCAAGAATGTATGTATATGAATAAGAGATAAACATATAAAATGCACAGGGACTGAGAAATAACCATGAATAGTTGTATACATGTATATAAGGGATGATCCCTAGGTAGAATGTATGCCTATATGTACGTATGACCATGGACCTAACATGTATTACGTCATCAAAATAATCATCAAGCCTAAATAAGCATCAATAACCATTTCATAGTCTTTAACACGGGTAAGAAAACTCAAGTAGTTATACATCAATTTAAGGCATAACATAAGAATAGCAATTGCAGGTGTGTATTCATAATATTCGTGTTACTACGTCTAAAGCAAGTATAATAATGATCTCAAAAATAGTTCATCATGCTCAAAGTAAGGCATTGTTAGCTTCACCATTAATTCTAGTATGGTTTATTGTGCTCATGTAGTCAATCAATTGAGTAATACATAGAACAAGTAGGACACACAACCAAACACGACATACAATAATCTAGAATCTACCCCCAAGAATGAATATCCATGGCACATGCGTATACGCTCATCACCTCATATGTACATCACCCCCCATATAGCTAACAATAGCAATTATTAGGAAAAATTCCCTCAACCAAAGCTAGGCAAGATACTTACCTCATCCAGACTAGTCCAAATCTCCAAAACCACTTTTTCTTGAGGAATCACCTCCAACCGGCTCGAATCTAACCAAATATCATCCAAGGAAGTCAACTGAAGCCATAGGAATCAATCCCGATCAATAAAGCTTCAATTTTTTAAGAATTTTCAAAAAGTCAACAAAAGTCAACCCGATTCGCATGCCTAAAATAGAAACCAATGCCAGATCTCGATGATCTATAACCTTTCGAGTCCAAATATATAATTAGTATCCAAAATTGAGTCCAAATCAGTACTCAAATCCCAAAATACACTCTCTTAAAGTGTAGAAAAACTCTTATTTTCCCTTCAAAAATCCATATTTTTGGTGTAGAATCCATGAGTATTCATGTATGACCAAATCAAGTAGAGTTTCTTACCCTCAAAATGTGGGTGAAATCTATCTCTATAATTGCCTGGGTCCCCTCTCCAAGCCTCAAAATTTGTGAAAGTGAGCTTAAATAACCGAAATTAGGTATTAAATACCCCTAAGAGGACTCCTTCTTCGCGATCACAGTAACCAACCTCGCAATCGAGGTTCATAAATGTATAACATGATTTTACCCTTTGCGATCACAGACAAGAAGCTTCGCGATCACGATGAACAAACCTAATAAAATTTCTTTACTCTTTCCTGACAACCTCTAGTTTAATAACCATAGCTTTTTGTACAAAGCTTTCAATGAAAAACATGATATTTGGAGGTGCATACACAAATGGTTACAACTTTTATTTTTCACTCAACCCCAAATCCTTTATCGATTGCAAGATTTAAGCTTTTGAATTCAGCCTAGTGACAGTAGAAATTTATTCCGTGCTATCGCAAACAATTCCTCCACAAATGCGACTCACATGACCAAAACTATACTTTACTCACCGCGAACATGGAACAAAGATCCACGATCACGATGTATAGTCCATTAGCCAAAAACTGGCAGCTAAAAAGGGCCCAAAAATGGTCCGAAACCACCCTAAAACTCACCCGAGCCCCACAAGACCCCATCCAATCATACCAACAAGTCCATACACCTAATTCAAACTTCTGCAATGGCTCGGAACACCACAAATAACCTCAAAATAAAGACTAAGATCAAATTTCTTTTTTACTTCAAAATATTTCAACTTTGCCGAACACATCCGAATCACACTCAGACATTCCTGATCATAACCAAACTTTGCACATATGTTATAATCAACTAAATAAATCTATCCAAGGTTTCAAACACCAAACAAAATACGATAATATTGAAGTCAACCTCCAGTCAAACCTATGACTCTCTAATTCTTCCAATTGCCAGCTTTCGACGAATAACGTTAAAATCCACTAGGAACATCCAAAATCAAATTCGAACATACATCTAAATCCAAAAATTACCATACGAACCTATTAAACCATCAAATACTGATTCTGATATCGTTTACTCAAAATTCAAACCTTGGTTTACTCTTCCAACTTAAAGATTCCAAGTCGAGAGTCACTCAACAAATCAATTTCGAACCTCTCGAACATCATAACTAACCATTTATGCAAGTCGTAATGCATCAAAAGCAAAGACCACAACAAAAAAACTTCTTCTCAGTAGTGGCATAATTGACTTGAGCATCATTCAATGTCCTTCTTGCATAGTAGATGAGCCTAAGCATTTTATCTCTTCGTTGCCCCAGGACTGCTCCCACAGCTACATCACTAGCATCACATATTATCTCAAATGGTTGGCTCCAATCAGGTGTCACCATAATAGGAGCACTAACATGCTTTTCCTTTATCAATCTGAATGATCTTAAGCATTCCACATTAAAAATAAACTTGGCATCTTTCGCTAGCAATGCTGTCAATGGCTTGGTAATGTTGGAAAAGTTTTTGATGAACCTCCTATGTCCCAAGAAACTTCTTATGCTCTTCACTGAAGTCGGGGGAGGGAGCCTAGCAATAACGTCAATCTTAGCTCTGTCAACTTCAATTCCATGAGCAATTACTTTGTGTCCTACGATGATTACCTCCTTCACCATGAAGTGACACTTCTCCCAGTTAAGAACCAAGTGAGTGGCTTCACAACGTTCAAGCACGAGCTTCAAATTCATCAATCAATCCTCAAAGACATCACCAAAAAGGGTGAAATCATCCATGAACACTTCTAGACACTTCCCATTTAGATAAGAGAATATAGACATCATGCACCTCTGAAAAGTGGCAGGTGCATTACACAGCCCAAACGACATCATTCAACTGCAGCAATCTTTTCTCACCCGCGGCTTCAAGGTTCATGTTTAGCTTCTTGATGGCCCAATATGCTCTATGTTCAAGCTCTACGGGCAAGTGACATGCCTTCCCATAGACCATCTTGTACGGTGATGCTCCAATTGGTGTTTTGTACGCTGTTCTGTATGCCCATAAGGCATCATCTAACTTAGCAGCCCAATCTTTCCTGTTCACACTCACCGTTTTCTCTAATATTTGCTTAATTTCTCTGTTGGATACCTCTGCTTGTCCACTTGTTTGAGGGTGATATGCTGTTGCAACTCTATGACGGACCCCATATTTAGCTAAAAGGTTATTCAGCAACCGATTACAAAA
>ML440052.1:0-81089 GCA_005239525.1 Nicotiana knightiana
ACATCAAATTGCAAGGGGAACATGAGCAGGTCCGCAACTTGGCAAACCTCTCCCTCACCTTAAATGTCCCGGATATTAACCAACAAAACGCCCAGAACCAAACTCCTCCTCAAAATACACCAAACCAACATCTACAAAATCCTCCTGCACCTCATCAATACTCCACACCTCATCAAAATCCTAACCCTCCACCAGTACCAACTCCTCCTCAACACCAACATCTTCCAACTCAGTATCTTCAAACTACTACCTACCATACTCCTCAAAACACACCCCAACCTACCCTCGATCCGCAGAATTCAACCAATGATCACCACTATGCCCAAATTCCCGGTATCCACCAAAGTAATCCCATATATGTAGAAACTCTACCTCACCCTACTCAACAAACCCCATACACACTAGAATCCACCGAGAAGGACCTGCTCATTAAGAATATGGCAGAGGAACTTAAGAAGCTCACAAGCCAAGTGCAGGGTGTCGAAGGGGGTAAAGGCATTGAGGGTTTGAACTATGAAGATCTATGTATTCATCCAGACGTAGAATTGCCAGAGGGTTACAAACCTCCCAAGTTCGTGGTGTTTGACGTAACAGGTGACCCAAAGGTGCATTTAAGGACATACTGTGACAAGCTTGTAGGAGTTGGGAAAGATTAAAGGATTCACATGAAACTGTTCATGAAAAGCCTCTCTGGAGACGCCCTATCTTGGTACATCAATCAAAATTCCAAGAAGTGGGTTAGCTGGGTAAGCATGGCATCGAATTTCATGAATCGGTTCAGCTTTAATACGGGGAATGCATCAGGCTTCTTCTACATATAGAATCTCAAGAAGAAGCCAACAGAGACTTTCCTCAAGTATGCTACTATGGAGATCGGAAGCCGCGAAAGTAAGGCCGGCATTGGAAGAAGAGCAGATGAACAAGTTCTTTGTCTGGGCCCAAGACCCACAATACTATGAAAGATTAATAGTTATCAAGAATCACAAATTCTCTGACATCATCAAGTTAGGGGAAAGGATTGAAGAAGGGATAAACATCGGAATGGTAACTAATTTTGAGGCATTACATGCTACAAAAAAAGCATTGCAGTTAGGGGGTATATCAAAGAAGAAAGAAGCAGGGGTTGTGATGGTAGCCCAAGGTCCAAAATCTCCTCTTACATACCAAACACCTCCACCCATATATCAACCTTCACCTCCCAGATATCCACAACCCGCCACTGCCTACCACACTTATAACACCCAGCCAACATAATATCATTCATCGCCAGCCCGCCAAAACTATCAGAAACCCAGACCAAATTTCGACCACAGGTCACCCAGACAATACACCCATATTGCTGAACCATCAATCAATTATACGAGAGACTGAAAGCTGTTGGATACATCACCCTTATTCCCGATGTTTCCATGGAAAACTCTTCTCAATGGGTCAATCCAAATAAAATATGTTCTTACCACTTCGGCATGAAAGGTCATATCATCGATGGATGTCGCACTTTGAAAGACAAGATACAAACATTAATTGATTCCAAGGTCATACAAGAAAGGGAGGCTACACCTAACGTCCGTAACAATCCTCTCCCAGATCATAGGGGCGATGGAGTCAATGTGATAGAGACTGATGAAGAATGAGATGCGGAAGGGTCAATTGGGCTTATTCGAGAAGAGAATGACCCAAAGAAACCTGTGGTCACTCTTACTCCTAATGTGGTCTAGACACAGCCACCAGTTGAAGTTGAAATAGCCGCACCAACCTCTTTCGAGGTGAAGTAACAACACCTACAACTGTACCTGCTCCGTTTGAAGTAGAAGTAACCACACCCTTCACTGTGACAGTAGCACCCACACAGTCCTTTAAGTTCAATCGTACCCTGGGACTATGTTGCAGAAGCCAGGAGGAAAGGAAAAGTAAAAATTGAAGAATCTGGTGCAGCACAAAGGATGATCAGGACTGGTAAAGTTTACACACCCGAAAATTTGGGAGGAACAAGTAAAGAAGCTGCATCCAAGCAGCCCATCATTGAAACTGGCCCAGATGATCTCTGGAGGAAGCTGCAAGCAAGAGAATATTCTGTAGTATACCATCTGAACAAAACTCCTGCTCAAATATCCATCCTATCATTACTGCAGAATTCTGAGGCACATAGGAATGCCTTGATGAAGGTATTGAATGAGGCTTACGTACCTAAAACTATCACCAGTGGGGAGATGGCCAACATGGTAGGACAAGAACTAGAGAGCCATAAAATCACTTTCCATGAAGACGAATTGCCACCAGAGGGATTAAGCCACAATAGTGCTTCGTACATCACGGTACAATACGAGGATAAATTCATTATCAGGGTTTTGATAGATGGAGGTTCCAGTCTCAACATCTGTCCACTGATAACTTTGAAAATATTGGGTAAAGTTTTGCATGAAATACGAGCAGGTACAATGAATGTGAAGGCATTCGATGGGTCTCAAAGGGCCACAATCGGGGAAACAAATCTATGCTTACAAATGAGCCCGACTTAGTTTGATGTCGAATTCCAAGTACTCGACATATCCTTCTCGTACAACATATTATTGGGACGACCTTGGATACATGCTGCTGGGGCTATGGCTTCTACTTTTGCATCAGGCTGTGAAATTCGAATGGAATCATCAAGAGGTGATCATACATGGAGATGGGAGTAAACCCATTTATACCAACCAAGATGTTCCGGTCATGGAAAATAGAAGGAAGTTATGTGGGGAGACTTATCATTGCATCGAGCGCGTCAATGAGATTGAGAAAGACAAATGGTGGAGCAGCAAAATAGAAAGCATACTAGCGTGGGCAGGGTATGAACCCGATAAAGGGCTCGGGAAGAACCTTCAAGGTATTACCAAACCGATATAGCTAAAATGTCACGACACGACCTTTGGACTTGGATATCAGTACACCTGGAAGGAGTATGACGATTGGTCGCTGCCATGGCATGGTCCTTATTACCCTCTTGAGCAGCCGGTACCACATTTGAGCCAATCCTTCCATCAGGCCGACATGATATGGGGATCTGAAGAAGATGAAGTTCTAGGTGGCTTAAGGAACCTGTTCTTGGAAGATGAAGACATATATTGCAGTGTGATAGTTGAGCAGGAGGAAGAAGAAGGCCTCGTCATCCAGACAGTGGAGAAGGGAGCTGTTCTTAAGAACTGGAACGCCACACCATCCAGGGCCCGGCGAGTCCCGGGGTAACATGGTTGCTAGTGTCATTCATTTTGAAAACAACTCCTTTTGAGCATTTTTGTTTAAAAATTTTTTCTTTCCTTTTAGTACTTTGCTTTGGAAACATTGTTTGAAGTCATTAAAAATTGCTTTGTTTGACATTTTAAGATTTATCAACGGCTTGACATTTTATTGTTATTATCTTTCATATCTTTCTCTCTATAGCATTACTATTTCTTACCTTGATGAACCAACGACTGTGACATGTAATGAGGCAACGAAACATAAGGATAATGACTCGGAAGAGATAGAAGAAGAAGATATGATACCTGAGGAAATCTTTAGAGGAGTTTAGAACCTAACTCCAACCTGGACGAGACTGAGGTAGTTAACTTGGGAGATTCTAAAACCGTCAAAGAAACTCGCATAAGCATTCACTTGTCACCATCAGAGAAGGAAGAGTACGCTTGTTTCCTGAGAGAGTATGAGGTCATTTTTTCATGGTCGTATGACGATATGACTGGGTTGAGCACATCCATAGTGGATCACAAGTTACCTACCAATCCAATGTGTCCACCAGTAAAGCAGAAACTCAAAAAGTTCAAACCAGACATGAGTCTAAAAATCAAGGAAGAAGTCACCAAGTAGATCAAAGCTAAGGTCCTTAGGGTAGTTGAATATCCAACTTGATTGGCCAACATTATGCCGGTATCGAAGAAAGACAGGAAAGTCAGGGTGTGTGTCGACTATCGGGATTTAAACAAAGCAAGTCCCAAAGATGATTTCCCACTACCAAATATACACATACTGATTGAAAATTGTGCCAAGCATGAACTCCAATACTTTATAGATTACTTCGCCGGTTATCATCAGCTTTGGATGGACAAAGAAGATGCGGAGAAAATAGATTTCATCACGCCGTGAGGAATGTACTATTACAAAATGATGCCGTTTGGTTTAAAGAATACTGGGGCCACCTACATGAGGGTCATGACAATCATTTTCCATGACATAATACACAAGGAGATAGAGGTATATATGGATGATGTCATCATCAAATCCATGAAGGCCGCATATCACATAGCAGATTTGAGAAAGTTCTTTTGACCGGCTGCGGAAGTACAACGTGAAACTGAACCCCGCAAAATGTGCCTTTGGAGTTCCTGCCAGAAAATTGCTAGGGTTCATTGTCAGCCGCTGAGGAATGAGTTAGACCCGTCAAAGGTCAAAGCTATCTAGGAGTTACCACCACCAAAGAACAAGAAGGACGTGATGAGTTTCTTGGGGTGTCTCAACTACATCAGTCGCTTCATAGTGCAATCAACTGTAATATGTGAATCAATTTTCAAAATGTTGAACAAGGATGCGCCACCGGCTGGACTGAAGACTATCAGAAGTCTTTTGACAAAATCAAGGAATACCTGTCCACACCACCAGTCCTAGTCCCGCCAGAATCTGGTAGGCCACTACTAGTATACCTTTCCGTATTAGATGGGGCTTTCAGTTGTGTCTTGGGGCAACATGATGAGACGAGGAGAAAAGAGCAGGCCATATATTATATAAGCAAAAAGTTCATACCTTACGAAGCACGATACTCCCTGCTGGAACGCACTTGCTGTGCTCAGACATGGATAGCCCAGAAACTAAGGCACTACTTCTGTGCTTATACCATATATATCATATTGAGAATGGATCCACTGAAGTATATCTTTTAGAAGCCTATGCCTATAGGAAAGCTGGCCAAATGGAAAATATTGCTGAGTGAATTTGACATCATTTATGTAACTCATAAGGCAGTTAAGGGACATGCATTAGCAGATCATCTTGCAGAAAACCCTGTAGAAGGAGAATACGAACCACAAAAACTGTATTTTCCTGATGAAGAAGTGTCATTCGTAGGAGAAGATATTGCTGAAGCCTACGATGGTTGGAGAATGTTTTTCGATAGAGCTGCAAATCTCTAAGGAGTCGATATCAGAGCCGTTTTAGTGTCAGAAACCGGTAAACACTACCCGGTGTCCGCAAAACTCAGGTTTTCGTGCACCAACAGTATGTTGGAGTATGAAGCCTACATATTAGGGATCAATTTGGCTGTCGACATGAATATTCAGGAATTGCTAGTGATTGGTGATCCAGACCTACTGGTGCATCATGTACAAGGAGAATGGGCTACAAAAAACACCAAGATAATACCATATCTGCATAAAATACAAGAGATGATGTAGAGGTTCAGATGCACTGGCCACTTTGTCCTTCATGATACAACACCCGAACAAGAATTTCATCGATACCATTCCATTGAGAATTCATAATCGGCCAGCTTACTGTGCTCATGTTGAATAAGAAACATATGGGAATCCATGGTTCCACGATATCAGGGATTATTTGGCAAAATAAGAATATCCAGATCATGCAAACCACACCTAGAAACGCACACTTCGAAGGTTTCTAATCATTTCTTCTAGAGTGGAGGAATTCTATATAGAAGAACTCCAGATCTAGGGCTATTACGGTGTGTCGATGCCAAAGAAGCCTCCAAACTGCTTGAATAGATACATACCGGAACCTGCGGCCCACATATGAATGGTTTCATCCTAGCCAAGAAAATACTCAGAGCCGGATACTTTTGGATGACTATAGAAACAGACTGCATCAGGTATGTCCAAAAATGTCATCAGTACCAGATACACATAGATATGATACGGGTACCTCCAGACGAACTTAATGCAACAAGCACACCTTGGCCTTTTGCTGCCTGGGGAATGGATGTCATCCGACCAATCGAGCCCACCACTTCAAACGGGCACAGGTTCATTCCAGTGGCCATCAACTATTTCACAAAATGGGTTGAAGTTGCATCATAGAAAGTTGTAACCAAGAAAGTCATCGCAGATTTTGTCAGGGATCATATTGTTTGTCTATTCAGGGTTCTAGAATCCATCATGACTGACAATGCCGCCAATCTCAACAATGATATGATGAAAGATATGTGTGAAACCTTTACAATCAAGGATAAAAACTCCACAACATATCGACCCCAAATGAATGGAGCCGTGGAGGCCACCAACAAGAACATCAAGAAGATACTAATGAAGATGGTAAAGAATCACAAACAATGGCATGAGAAGTTACCATTTTCCTTTTTAAGATACCGTACCACAATTCGCACGTCAATCGAGGAAACTCCTTATCTATTGGTCTACGGTACTGAAGCCGTCATCCCTGCCAAGGTAGAAATTCCATCTTTGAGAATCATACAAGAAGCTGAACTCAGTAATGCAGAATGGATAAGAAGCCGCTATGAGAAATTAGCTCTCATTGAAGGAAAAAGAATGAATGAAGTGTGTCATGGTCAGCTCTATCAGAACAGAATGTCTAGAGCTTTCAACAAAAGGGTCAAACCTAGACAGTTCACACTGGGGCAGCTGGTGCTGAAACAGATCTTTCCACATCAGGATGATGCCAAAGGGAAATTCTCACCAAATTGGCAAGGACCTTATATGGTTCACAGGTACTGACAGGATGAGCACTCATACTCACATAGATGGACGGAGAAATTTGGCAAAAACCCATCAACTCAGATGCAATCAAAAGATACTATGTTTAAAACTGTTTGCATTTCTTCATATGCTGCATTTGAACTACACTTGACCTGATTCCCATTTAAGAGGGGATACGTAGGAAGCCCTATGGGTTCGGTCACAATACAATAAAATTTCCATTTTCCCCATAATCAGAAACTGGGACAGAATTTTGAGGAGGACCCTAAAAATTCTGAAGCAAGTTCAGCCAACGACATCGTACGCGGAATAGCCAGAAGTTCGTCTAGATAACTAGGGCAGAATTTTGAGGAGGACCCTCAAAATTCTATGTCAAGAAGGTTTCAATATCTCTAATAATGTCACAGTTACTGATTCATCTAATCAATTTTTAAATCGCATATTACTATGTTTTGAAAACTATGAATACGTATTTTTTGAAAATTTTATTTTTTAGACAAATGCTACCCATGGTAACTCGAACAGTACTCTAGTGTGGAGTAGAGCAAAGCAAACAGGAAAAGGCACGAACCAACTTCCCCCGCAAAACTCACAATTTTTCTTTGGATGCAGGCACAAGGGATAACCGCAGGTACGTGCGCACTTTAGAATCATTATCTTCACAACCACAAAGCTACCAGACCCATCTCCAGCTAAGTAATACTCCGCCCTTACTTACTATTTGTCCATTGTATGAGACTAAGAACTGTCTCAAATCTTGCATGAGGCTAAGCCCTGCCTCCTCAATTGCATAAGGCTAAGCATTGCCTTCCCCTACATGAGACTAAGCGTTGTCTCAAATCCTGCATAAGGCTAAGCATTGCCTTGCCTTTCATGAGACTAAAATTGTCTCAAATCCTACATAAGGCTAAGCATTGCCTTCCCTGCATGAGACTAAGCATTGTCTCAAATCCTACACAAGGCTAAGCATTGCTCTCCCCTGCATGAGACTAACATTGTCTCAAATCCTGCATAAGGCTAAGCATTGCCTTCCCCTGCATGAGACTAAGCATTGTATCAAATCCTGCATAAGGCTAAGCATTGCCTTCCCCTGCATGAGAGTAAACATTATCTCAGATCCTGCATAAGGCTAAGCATTGCCTTCCCCTGCATGAGACTAAGAATTGTCTCAAATCTTGCATAAGGCTAAGCATTGCCTTCCGCTGCATGAGACTAAGCATTGTCTCCAATCTTGCACGAGACTAAGCATCGTCTCTCCTTGCATAACCACAAAGTCGCTCTATTCCAAAACCTTGCATTATACCCTTCTCTCAGGGCTAAGCTCTGCCCCTGATCTTATATAAGAATAAGCTCTGTCTTATTTCATCTCAAGCATCATGTCTTTGCATCTCATGGGCATATATATAGACAATTTGTCCAAAGGCGTCATAGTCCGAAGGCATTATCCTCATAGCCAGAAGACACCATGCCATGACCTGAAAATCTCCTAATCTAGAACATTCTTATTCAAAGGCATCATGGTTTGGAGGAACCATCTTCATAGCCCGAGAACATCATTTCATGGCCTACGAATCCTTTACCGCACAATTCATGGCCCGGGACATCATGGTCTAAGGAAGTCATCCTCACCGTCCAAAGACAATCTCCATGGTCCAATGGGAATTTGCATCATGTTTAAATTTATGCGATAATCTATATGCACGCATTGTATTTTGAGTTTGCACGTAATCTGGGAAGCAACCGTTCTCATAAATGGAGCAATCCTCGCTCCGGTTTCCATTCAATGCTAATATCCTCCAGTTATTTCAAACGTAACCGATCACTGTCCGTTACTCATCCGATAGCCGTTCAAATTCCATGACCATTCCCAGGTATTTCCATTCTGATATCGTCTTGTCCCGAACAGCTTGTTCGTTCCTACAATAATTCTATCGGTATATTCCACCGTCGGATCCATAACTACACATGGCCTGATTCCTATAAAACCAAGGATATGTAGGCAGCTCAGAGACCAGAGTGCAGCCTATATTTCTCAAAACATTCCATTCGGTCAAAATCGATCATCATTTTCTTTACCCGACAACTCTTTCTTCCTTCCCGGAAAAAGAGGGGCAGCTGTTGATACCCAATTTTTTCCTCACGTTTTTCAAATATATATATACTTTCAAAATATTGTACATGCATCATCATTTGATTTACAAGCAGGGACAAACACTTTTCATAATTCTTCTATAATTTTTAAAGGCTTTAAATCAATTTATTCCTGTATTTTTTATTATATAAATACTCATTAATTACCTCACAAATTATTTTATGATAATTTTATCATCTAATTTCATAATTTACACCCATATTAGGTTTTAAATATTTTTAGTATATTTTTCATAATTACAATTGCATTTTAGAGGCTAAAATTGAACATTTGCAATAGTAGCCTATATGCGTTTATAATTACTTTATTTATGCCAAAATAATCTTTTTATAATTTTATAATGTTAGATAACTATTTTTATTTGTTTTATGCACAAATGATATTTGTTATTTTATATTTTTCCAAATTATTTATTAATTAAATTTTGATATTTAAAATCTGTCATCAATTCGCAACCAATTTCGGACCCAAACCTACCAAGTTATCCCAAGCCCAATACCCATGGCCCAATTACCCTTACCCATTTACTACCCGACCCAACCCTGCCTAAATCCCAGCCGTTGATCTTGAAAGATCAACGACTCACATCCCTTCCCCTGTTTTAATTAACAAACCCCCCTAACCCTAGCCGTTCCTCAACGGCCGCCGCCTTCAAAAGCTCTCGCCTCACTTCCCTAAACCCTATCCGTCTCCCCCCAATCTCCTTTCCCCTAATCCCATTGGACATGGAATTCCCTAGTGGTTTCTTACCATATCTCATCTCTCTTTGGTACTGGGACCTTCTATATACCGCTTACTTAAACATGGCCAGCGGATCTCTTCAACTTCGAACCAAAATGGTTCAACCCCTTAACCTTTTTCCGTCTTTATTTTTCCATGGGTTTTTATGGTATGGATCTTTATGAATCTCTGAGTATCTTTGTGATTTTTTCTACTTACCCTAAAACTAGATTTCAAATCTTTTCTAGATCTAATCGGGTTTGATTCTTTAATTTTTTTTAAAATATTTCTGTCTATATGTATCTATGCATCTTGTTACGACTCTTTGCTTGATTATTTCTGCCGATTTTTACTTGCCCTAAATTTGGGATTTTTTTATTCTTCAAAATCGAACCAAATCTAGTTCGATTCTCCGATTTTGCTTAATAAAGTTTCTGTCTATATGTATATATCCATCTTATTGTAACTCTCTGCCTTTATTTTTTGCCGATCTCTATATTTTACCTAAATCAGGGTTCCAAAATTTTCTTTTCTTATTAACTGTTAAGTGCTTTCCTTTCTATTATTTTGACTAATTATTGCCATATTTATGTGTTCAATTTCAGTACTATTTAAACCCCCCCCCCCACTCCCCTTTGAGGACATATTTAGAGTTCGAAATTTTTTCACCAATATAAACAAAACAGTACACTGTTATCCTCTAGCATATATTATTATGTGTATTTTGATTCCTGGCTGGCTGGAAGCTAAGGCCATAAATCTTCAAGTGTTCTGTCTCAGTTTGGTGATAATTGCTACACTACTAGATTCTTTTTTTTTCCAGTCTCATCTCAACTGGTGAGTTATTGAATCCTTCACTACTTCATTACTCGTTTAATGTATTAGTGCTATTAGATTAGTTATTCTAAAATGTTATTATCTGTATTTAAGACTTTGAATTTAGTTTTAATCGACTAATGAAATCTGCCTAATTATGTGTTATCTAGGACTATCTCTAGAAGTTAAACATGCTTTCACACCTTTCCTAAGAACTAGATAATCATGTGTGCCTTAGCAGGTTCGTTAGCTTGTTGTTGAACCTGTTACCATGTGATCTGTTTGGTTCTGTTCTCACTATGTCCTGCTACCTCTATTAAATTGTTTAATCAGTTCCTATTGATAATCACTATGTTTCTTTTCCAAGATCTAAAGCCTTTATTATTTTTGTGAGCATGTTTATGAATTGACCTTATTAGCACACGACTTTGTTAATTCTTAACATTATTAAGTCTGCTTAGGTTCAAATGTATTGCTATTTGTTTCTATTCTATGTGTGATTCTGCCCCTAAATGTATCCCCTAATCCTATCCTTCTCTCCTGAATCCTCACTCTTTGCTGGCTCAAAGCCAAAACAATTTAAGTTCTGTCCCTGGTCTTCCTAGTGTGAGCACTGCTAAGGGTTCATATGAGATCCTCATGAACTCTAACACACTAGAATTTGGTCCCCAGTTTTCCTTGAACTGTTCTGATCATTTTTCTCTAGTGTGAGCACTGCCCGGGGTTCTTGAAGCCCTTGTGAACTCTGACACGCCAGGGATTTGGGTTCTGTATGCTTATCCTTGAGATATGGGTGAATCATTCACTGTTGGCTACTGTGTATGGGCTTTTGGATCTATTGTGAATTGAAGGCCTGGCCTGTCCAGGTGTATTTGGGCTTGCTGCAGGCTTCCTATAGTTTTTATACTTTGTAATTCATTCAATTCTGGTATGTAGTAATTGTTTGTAATAACAATTGGGGTACTAGTAAATTGGGAACTAGGTTTATTTTTAACATTTGCATGAGAACGGGTAGAAAACCTACGTATAATTGCTTACTTTGCTCATTCTGATATTGTGTGTTAGATAACCTTCCTATAGGTGTTTACTTTGCCCATTTTTCCATTTAGTGTTAGATAACCAACCTATAGGTTTGACTTTGCTCGAATAAGTTCTGTGGATAACCTGCCCATTCTGCTTTTACATGTTAGATACCATGCCTATAGGAAATGAAATAACCAAAGTTCCACTTGCATTGCAAGACATTCATTAGTCAACATGATCATAGGGTCATTTATATTCTATAAATTTGCATTGTTAGAAGTCATGCCTCTAGGGTTCTTAATTTATTGATATGCTATTGTCATACTTGCCTATTAGAATGTATGATTATAAGAATTAAAACCAGTTTCCATCACCAAAGGTAGGAATCATGTCTATAGGGTAATCACCATCTGTGTTAAGCACTAAAACTAGGCTTTAAACACTGTCTCGTTGAACACCTTAGAAAGCATGCCTATAGGAGCAACTGAGTAATTCTGAATATCTCTCATTGCGTATCACTACCTAACACTGAGTAAATCACCTAGATAACATGTCTATAGGTTTAACCGCTTATAATTATAATCAATAGGAAACTGTGCAGTCACTTAGAAATTACTTTGCATAACTTCCAGTATGATTAAAATCCAGAATCACATAGAAATCATGTCTATAGGACCTAACAACTTTAATTGTTGAAACTGTCAAAACGCCTAATCTGTTGTGTGCATTCGCTGCCTAAGTGTGGAGGCTAACTTGAGCCCCTATTTGCTTTTATATGAAAGTCCAACTTGTTTTTGTATGTCGCCTAGTTTTACCATTTTTTTTAGCAACCTAAGTTAAGTCTAGGAACCATCCAAAATAGAGGTCCAAATGACTCCTGGGCCATAGGCAAGGGACGAGTAGTGCACACGTAGGGTACGACTTAGAATTGATAAGCGAGTTTTAGGCAAATAACTTAAAGATAGTAATCGGTAGCAGGAGATGATAGTATGTGCCCGCTAAATAATATGAGTAACACCCCCATCTTGGGGGAGTTACAAAACATTATTTATGTTGCATGGGGTGATCCTTTAGGCTAAATATTTTAGGACCCCCCATTCCTATTAAAATAATTCCCTCTCTTCTCTATTAGACTAATTCACATGATTTGTGTTCGGCGGGGACCCACCGTTGTGGACCTCGAGGAGTGCCTAAAACCTTCTCCTCGAGGTAATCTGAGCCCTTACCTGATATTTGGTGACGCAAACTAGTAAATCCGAGTCATTTGCAATAGGTTCCCTAACACACCTTAACCTGTTAGGTGGTGATTCTCTTTTAATAACCCTTCCTCCCTTTTTAAAAGAGTTGTCAATGTCGAAACCCGATTTTGCGAGAAAAAAGAGGGCGCGACAACGATCGTGGTGAGGTTGTGACTATTGTTCCTTAGGTATTTTTTATGGTCCGAAAAAATATTAGGCTATACAGGTTCAGTTGCCCGAGCCCATGTAGAAGGCGTGGGCTATAACACATGAAAATCTGAGAATCGGGCAAAATTCTAGTTTTATGGCCCTAAAACATCAAAAAATGAGTAACAGTCATGGTGATGCAGTGAAAATTGTTTCTTAATTAATTTTTGATAGGCCAACAAAATTTTAGGTGATCCGGGTTTGATCTCCCGAGCTCATGCAATAGGCGTGGGCTATAGCACACGAAAATCTGAGAACGGGCGAAATTCCAATTTTATGGCCTTAAAACGCCAAATAAGGAGTAATGTTGAGGAGGTAGCCATTTTTACTTAGGTATTTTTTGATGGAAGAGAAAAATTGTAGGCTATCCGGTTCTATTCGCCCGGACCCTGGCAGAATGCGTGGGTTATAGCACATGAGAATCTAAGAATCGGGTGAAATTCCAGGGCCCTAAAAAGCCAAAATACAAGTAACGATCATGGCGAGGAGGAGACTATTATTTCTTAGGTAGTTTTCGATGGTCCGACAAAATTTTAGGTGATACGGGTTCAATCTTCTGGGCCATACAGAAGGCGTGGCCTATAGTACATGAAACTTTAGGAATCGGGCGAAATTCTAGTTTTGTGGTCCTAAAATACCAAATAATGAGTAACCGTCATGACGAGGTGGTGAATATTATTCCTTAGGTAGTTTTTGATGGGCTAAAATATTTTTAGGCAATTTGAGTATGGTCGTCTGGGCCCATGCAAAAGGTGTGGCCTATAGCACACGAAAATTTGGAAATAGGGTGGAATTCAAGTTTTATGGCCCTAAAACGCAAAAACATGAGTATTGGTCATTGCGATACTGTGACTATTGTTCCTTCAGTCGTTTTCAATGGGCTCATAAAATTTAAAACGGCATGGTTTATACCACATGAAAATTAGGAAATCGAGGGAAATTTCAATTTTATGGCCCTAACGTCAAAAAATGAGTAACGGTCAAGGCGAAGCAGTGACTTTTATTCCTTAACTCATTTTTAATGCGCCAACAAATTCTTAGGTGATTTGAGTCTAGTCATCTGGGCCCATGTAGAAGGCGTGAGCTATAGCACGCGAATCTGGAAATTGGAAGGAACTCAAGTATTATGACCCTAAAAATCCAAAAGACGAGTAATGGTCAAGGCGAGTCGGTTAATATTGCTCCTTAGGTCATTTTTTATTGTCTAGTAAAATTTTAGTCGATCCAAGTCCGGTCTCTCGTGCCAATGCTGAAATTAAACTGGAATTCCTTCATATTCCTAGATTTTCGTGCGCTATAGACTGGAACACCTTCTGCATAGGCCTGTGAGGCCAGACCAACATCACCTAAAATATTGTCGGCCCATAAAAAATGACCTAGGGAATAATATTCACCGAGTCTCTATGACTATTACTCGATTTTTTGTGATTTAGGGCCATAAAACTGGAATTTCGTTGGTTCCTAGATTTCGTATTCTATAGCCCACGCTTCAGCATGATCCCGGAGACAGGAGCCAGATCGCCTAAAAAATTTTCCGACCATCAAAAATGACCTAAGGAGAAATAGTCACCACTTCGCCATTACCGTTACTTGTTTTGGCATTTTAGGGTCATAAAACTAGAATTCTGTCCGATTCTTCAATTTTCGTGTGTTATATCCCACACCTTCTACATTGGCCCGGACGACCATACCCAGATCTGCCAAAATTTTTCTGGCCTATCAAAAATAACCTAAGGAATAATAGTCACCGCATCGCCACGACCGTTACTCTTTTTTATGCGTTTCAGGGCCATAAAACTGGAATTCCGCCCAATTTCTAATGTCACGACACAAAATCCTATCTTAGGTCGTGATGGCGTCCAACAACAGAGTCAGGCAAGCCAACACTAAATTTACTAAAGGTTCTTTCTTATTAGATTAAACATTTCAAGATATACTCAGCTTTGAAAACTTAAAACATGTATCGACAAGGATAATTAACTAGTTTTTAATCAAAAGCAGTCATCGGAACATCTGAAGTCCGAATCTTCAACTGATGATACCCCGATCTCAAATCAATCTTAGAAAACACACGAGCACACTGCAACTGGTCAAACAAATCATCGATGCGCGGCAAAGGATACTTGTTCTTAATGGTGACCTTGTTCAACTGGCGGTAATCAATACACATCCGCATGGACCCATCCTTCTTCATCACGAATAGAACTGGAGCACCCCACGGCGATGCACTCGGTCTAATGAACCCCTTAGCTAACAACTCCTCAAGCTGCTCCTTCAACTCCTTCGGAGCCATACAGTACGGAGGAATAGATATAGGCTGGGTGTCCGGAGCTAAATCAATGCATAAATCAATATCACGGTCCCTAGGCATGCCTGGAAGATCTGAAGGAAATACATCAGCAAACTCTCGAACCTCTGGCACTAAATAAATTATCGGAGACTCGGCGCTGGTGTCCTGCACATAAGAAAGATAGGCCAGACAATCCTTCTCGACCATATGTCGAGCCTTCAGGAATGAAACAACCCGACTGGCTGCAATAACTGAGGAACCCCTCCACTCCAGCCTAGGTGACCCGGGCATGACTAAAGTAACTGTCTTGGCATGATGATAAGGAGATAGCGAATCCATGCCTAGAATAATCTCAAAATCAACCATTCCGAGAAATAAGAGGTCCGCTCGAGTCTCGAACCCACAAAATGAAATCACACAGGACCGATAAATCCGGTCTACAACCACAGAATTGCCCACGGGAGTGGACACATAAATAGGAGAACCCAAGGACTCACGAGGGACATCCAAAAAATGAGAAAATAAGACCAAAACATAGGAATAAGTAGACCTTGGATCAAATAACACCGATGCCTCTCTACCACATACTGTAATAATACCCGTGATCACGGCGTCTGAGGACACTGCATTTGATTTGGCCGGGATAGCATAGAATTTAGCTGGAGCACCGGAAGACTGAGCCCCGCCAGAATGAACATGAGCTGGCTGACCTCCCCCTGACTGGCCTCTACCTCTAGGACGACCCCTGCCGACCTGTCCTCCACCTCTAGGTGGCCGGACTGCTTGTGCCGGATCCATCGGTTGATAACCCTGTTGTACGGCCTTGCCCCAAAACCTGGGACATTGCCTCCTTATGTGACCTGGCTCTCCACATTCGTAACAACTCCCAGGTACCATAGTCTGTTTCCCCGAAAAAGAACCCTGAATGGCCGGAGGGCGATAAGAGCCCTCTGGCATTGCACTGAAGTAAAAGTACGAGGATCTCAGATGACTGGGATAACCTCTGTGTGAACTCTGAATGGCTAGAGGATGATAGGAATGATCTAGCATGGCGCTGAAATGAGGCCTCGCTGGAACACCTCGGGGAGGTAGTGGAGGTGCTGAATATAAAGGCCTGCTGGGCTGACCACTGCTATACTGACCCCTGCCCCTAGCTGGGGCACCTCTAAAATCTCCTGAGAATCTAGCCCTCTTGTCCTGCTGCCCCTGCTCCCTGCTCCTCAACCGATACCCCTCGATCCTACGAGCAATCTCTACCACGATCTGATAAGGAGTACCCATCCCCACCTCTCGGGCCATGGTGGCCCTAATACCTGGATGCAACCCAACCACAAATCTCCGCACCCTCTCTACATCAGTAGGTAGTATCATGAGCGCATGGCAAGACAACTATGTAAATCTGGCTTCATAATCTGTCACTGACATCTTTTCCTGCACCTATCCACAAAATCCTGGGCATCCTCGCCTCGCTCACCCCCAAATACTGGAGGGTGCAATCGGGTCCATATATCCAATAACTTCTACGAATTGCCGTCCACAGCTGGTCTGGGCTCAGGTGCTGCTGCAACAGGCTGGACCCCGCCCACGGGCAGTGTACCCGGGGTATGATATAATGTTTTTGTCTGCCCTGCAGCCTGGGCAGTACGGATCTGGACTCCCCCTCCCGCCTAAGAAGTGGAAGGATCTACTGGAAATAAACCAGCCTGGGACATAGTGTCCATAAATCTCATCATACGGCCGATGGCTGCTTGGAAGCCTGGCGCCGTCATGAAGTCTACTGGAGCAGGGTCTGCTGGAGGCACCTCGTCCTGCTCCTCTATAATAGGGTCCTCTAGTGGCGGAACCGGAATAGCTCTGGGACACCCTCGTCCCCTTCCGCGGGCCGGTGCCCTTCCCCGCCCTCTTCCACGGCCTTGGACAACGGGGGTAGCGGCCCTTCCCGGGTCTGGAACATCAGATGCACGCATCCTCACCATCTGTTAGAGAATAGAAGAATGAACTTAGTAAATCATCGACTGCATGATAGAATAAGAACAAAAAGACACCCTATTGCCTCCTGAAGATAAGTACAGACGTCTCCGTACCAATCCACAAGACTCTATTTGGTTTGCCCCTGACTTGTGAGACCCACGTGAACCTAGTGCTCTGATACGTGGTTGTCACGACCCAAATCCTATCTTAGGTCGTGATGGCGCCCAACAGCGGGGTCAGGCAAGCCAACACTAAATTTACTAAAGGTTCTTTCTTATTAGATTAAACATTTCAACATATACTTAGTTTTTAAAACTTAAAACATGAATCGACAAGGATAATTAACCAGTCTTTAATCAAAAGAAGTCATGAAAAGGCGTCAGCCAATATATATACAAACCTGAAATCCATAATAACTATCACGTGTGTACCAGGTTCTAGTGTCACAAGTCCTACGGGCATACTAACAGAATATACAAAAGATATAATGTACAGTCCCACTGTCTGAAGGAAATAGATGGGAAATAAGAAAAAGAAACCCCATGGTGGTGCCGGAGATCGCCAGGAGAAAAGCAGCTCACTGTGAAGTCAGGTCCGTCTATAATCGAAGTCAAGCTCCGGTCCGACAACCAGATGCATCAGCCTCAAAACCTGTACAATTAAGTACAGAAGCGTAGCATGAGTACATAAATATATATGTACCCAGTAAGTATCCCGCCTAACCTCGAAGAGGTAGTGATGAGAGGTCGACATGACACTCACTAAGGTCCAACAATATAATTTAACAGAATATGATAGAAACAATATGCATGTAAAGGCAGTGAAGCAACAAATATATATGATACAATGCAGTCTAAGGAAGTACTGGGAATGAATAAAAAAATTACTACTTCACTTTCCCCCAAACATCTGTCAAATCAATGTCCATGAATTTAGTAACAAATAAATCATGCGCATGCAGGGTAAGGATAATCGATTGGAGTCATAAGATATTAGTGTATGTGCACTGCCGAGGGTCGAACGGCCCGAACCATAAGTGCACCTTTCCATAAAGTACTCATATCTATGCACTGTCGAGGATCGAACATCCCGAACCAAAAGTGCATCTCTCAATCCTCCGTGGCGTACGGCCCGTTCCCATAAGAGTGGGAGAAATCACACTCCGCTCGCGGAATGTAAATTGCGAAGCGGTCACATGCACACACATTATTCCTTTTTAAAATTACTTTCAGTGAACAATTCCTTAAAAGTTTTCTCAAATTCCATAACCTCAGGGAAGAAAGTAGCATATAACATTTAATTTATTAAGCATATAGTTCATATAAAGTAAAACACAAGGCATGATGTGGGCCTAACTACCCAGACATAATAATAATAGCCACTACGTACGGACTCTCGTCACTTTGTACGTACGTATCCCCCAAAGATGATCACATATAGCATTTAAATCACCTAGGGGGACAATTCCCTCTTACAAGGTTAGAAAGGAGACTCACCTCGTGTAGAACCTACTTTTCAGGTCAAGAACGCGCCCGAAACTCTAAACTCGACATCCACGGACTCGAAACTAGCCAAATGTTATACAAATATATCAATTTATACTCAAAGCATGAAATTCTTCTGCTACTAAGCCAAATTCATCATTTTTGAAGAAATCTTAAAATCCAACCCTGGGCCCGCATACTCAGATTCTAAAAATTCTCGAAGGAAACACTTACCCATAGCCTAAGGATCATTAATACATGATTTTCACTCGAGTTCATAGCTAATTGACGGGTAATTTTTCTACATTTTCAAAAGCACTAGGTTACTACCCCAAATCCTTAGTTTTCACAAATTTAGGTAGTTAATTTAGCTTGTAGTCCATGCATGAAGCTAATATTAGAGTAGAATTTACTTACCTTCAATAACTAGGTCGTTTGCCCCTTTTGAATGATGAAAATCGTCCCAAGGAAGAAGAAGAAGATGAGGAAATGAATTAAATCCCGTGTATAAAAACACACTGCCCAGTGGTCTACTCTATGCGATCGCAGCCTGGGAAGTGCGATCGCAGAGCTTAAAGTGACCAGGCCCTCATGGGCCTTCTGTGTGAATGCGGAGAGAGACTTGCGAACGCACAAGGTAAGGAATAGCTGGGCTCTTGTGCGAATGCAGATGGGGTGTGCGATCGCACTGGGTGAGGAGCCCAACCCATCGCGATCGCGGTTCTTATTGTGAGAATGCACAGGGCATTTACCACCCCTGCCCAGTTCCTTCTATGCAATCGCATCAGTGCACCTGCGATCACACTGAAGGAAACCAGTCAGTGAAAAATCTATTTTTGAACTTAACTCCGAGGGGTTCGAAATTCACCCGAGCCCCTCGGGACCCCGTCTAAAGGCACTGGCAGGTCTGTTTTCATGATACAGACTCGCTTGAATTTTCGGAACGTGAAAAACAACAACGAAACTAAGAATTCGACTCCAAAACCAAATTGAATCAAATTTGAACTAAACTTCTAGAATTCGCTTTCAATGCTCCGAACCGACATATATTACTCGGAATAACACCAAATTTTGCAAGCAAGTCATAAATGACATAACGGAACTATTCCCAGTCTCAAAATTCCGTTCGGACCTCGATAACAAAAAAACACATTCCGAACATACACCCAAGTCCAAAATCATCATAGGAAGCTACCAGAATCGTCGAAACGCGATTCCAAGGTCGTTTACTAAAAATGTTGACCGAAGTCAAACTTGGCCTTAAAGGCCAACCTTAAGGAACTAAATGTTCCTATAGCACTCTAAACACTTCCGAATCCCGTACCACCTGCCCCTCGCAAGTCATAAATCACAATAAGCTGCTATGGGAAGTTCTAGGTCCTCCTCGGACTTGAAAATCTGAATAAGTGTGGATAACTACTCCGCATGTCCTCCTCGGACTCCTGGGTCATTTCCTCGATTGGTTGGCCCCTCCACTGGACCTTCACTGTAGAAACTCTCTTGGACCTCAACTGGCGACTCTGTCTATCAATAATAGCAACTGGCTCCTCATCATAGCCCAACCTCTCATCCAACTGAATAGTGCTGAAATCAACCACGTGAGAGAAGTCGGCGTGGTACTTCCAGAGCGTGGATACATGAAAAACTGGATGAACTCCTGATAAACTGGGAGGTAATGCCAGCTCATAAGCAACCTCCCCAACTCGCCTCAACACCTCGAAGGGACCTATAAACCTCGGGCTTAGCTTTCCCTTCTTCCCAAACCACATAATACTCTTCATAGGAGAGACTTTCAACAGAACCTTGTCTCCCTCCATAAATGATACATTACGTGCCCTCTGATCTGCGTAACTCTTCTGTCTGGACTGTGCTGTGCAGAGCCTCTCTTGAATCAACTTCACTTTCTCCAAAGTATCTCTCACTAGGCCGGTGCCATATAACGTAGCCTCACCAGGCTCAAACCACCCGATAGGAGAATGACATCGCCGACCGTACAAAGCCTCAAATGGTGCCATCTCAATGCTGGATAGATAACTATTATTGTAAGTAAAATCGGCCAAAGGCAAGAACTGGTCCCACTGAACTCCAAAGTTAATCACACATGCCCTGAGCATGTCCTCAAATATCTGAACTGTACGCTCCGACTGACCATCAGTTTTAGGGTGAAATGTTGTGCTGAGATCTATCTAGGTTCCCATGTCACTATGCAATTCTCTCCAAAAATACGAGGTGAACTGAGGACCTTGATCTGATATAATGGACACCGGCACACCGTGGAATGTAGATCTGTGCCAACCTCTCAGAAGAATATGTAGTATCCACTGGAATGAAATGTGCCGATTTGGTCAATCTATCCATAATGACCCAAACCGCGTCAACCTTCCGCAAGGTCCGAGGCAACCCAACCACGAAGTCCATAGTGATGCGTTCCCACTTTCATTCCGGAATGGGCATTTGCTGAAGTAGGCCTCCTGGCCTCTGGTGCTCATACTTAACCTGATGGAAGTTAAGGTACCTAGCCACATACTCCACAATGTCCTTCATCATCCGCCTCCACCAGAAATGCTGCTTCAAATCACGATACATCTTCGTAGCACCATGATGAACAGAATACCGAGAACTGTGTGCCTCCTCTAGGATCCTCTCCCTCAGGCCATCAACATTAGGAACACATAAGCGGCCCTAAAGTCTCAGAACACCATCCTCGCCAATAGTAACCTCCTTGTCCCTACTCTGAACCAGTGTCTCCCATAGCTCTGCCAAACACAGATCATCATACTGCCGAGCCTTAATGTCCCCCAATAACAAAGATTGAGCAATCATATGTGCAAGAACTCGACCAGGCTCTGAAAGGTCTAATTTCACCAGGCAATTAGCCAATGACTGAATATCCCAGGCTAGAGGTCTCTCCTCTGCTGCAATATAAGCCAAGCTACCCATACTCTCCGCCTTCCTGCTCAAAGCATCTGCTACCATATTTGCGTTGCCCGAAGTATAAAGAATGGTGATATCATAATCCTTCAATAACTCAAGCCATTTGCGCTGCCTCAAATTATGATCCCGCTACTTGAACAAGTGCTGCAGGCTGCGGTGGTCTGTATAAACCTCACAGGACACCCCATACAAGTAGTGCCTCCAAATCTTAAGAGCATGAACAATTGCCGCCAACTCCTAATCGTGCACATGGTAATTCTTCTCATGAACCTTCAGCTGGCGTGAAACATAAGCAATAACACTCCCTTCCTGCATCAACACACATCCCAAACCAACGCGTGAAGTGTCGCAATACACTGTGTACATCCCCGAACCGGAAGGCAATACCAGAACTGGTGCTGAGGTCAATGCTGTCTTGAGCTTTTGAAAGCTCGCCTCACACTCGCCAGACCATCGGAATGGGGCATTCTTCTGAGTCAATCTGGTCAATGGAGCTGCAATAGAAGAGAACCCCTTCACAAATAGGCGGTAATAGCCTGCTAGGCCTAAAAATCTCCTGATCTCTGTAGCTGAAGTAGGACGCGACCAACTCTGAACCGCCTCAACCTTCTGAGGATCGACCTTGATACCCTCTCCGGATACCACATGCCCCAAGAATGCCACAAAATCCAACCAGAACTCACACTTGGAGAACTTAACATATAGCTGTATTGGTAAAAAAGAGTCTCACACGTAATCCAGCTTTTGACAACTCAACCAGTCACGTAGACACAGGAAAACATGACAGCTGGACGTGACTCCTTGAAGAGATACAGTATAAAGAGGCACAGTTCAGTAAACCCACAAACTTATCAGCCACGGGAAACTCAACTTGATCAAAACGAGAGAGAGGCACGGTCAGAATGAATCTAGACAAAGCTACGAGCAGATTCAGGGACCACAATTGATTACTCGAATGTTATGTAACTGAACCCCAATTAACATTATCCTTTGTAACGCCTCATTAATGTCATAATTATTCATTAATGAGTAACCATAGCAAGAGTCATACATTATAAGAATCTCCTATATAAGGGAGAGAAATACAGCTTGTAAAGGCATCTGATTCTCGAATACAATCAACTTCGATCTTTTATTTCTGTAATATTGTCTATTATTCATTTTTCCCATTATCTTGATTATCAGTAACCTGTATTCATCTTAAAAATAAGCTTTAGTCAAAGGGTCTAATTCTTTGGTTAAACAAATTGGTTCCGTTACCGGGAATCTGATAATCTTTGTTTAATTTCCAAGAGATATCCTTTGAATTATGTCAAACTCCAACGACAACAACCAACGAGGAAGTGGAACCCCAGTTCTATCATCTTCAGGAACCCCACGTGGTTCGAGGGAACAATCCCCAGAAAGATCCAATAACAATAATGGTAATACTGATCAAACTGTAGAACAAGACCGTGTAAAGAAAATGATTGCAGAATATGTGAGCCAAGCTTTGCAAGAATTTGCGAGAGGATTACCGGCCGCGTTGCCTACACCGCCGACGCCACCTCCCAATAACACCATCACCATAGAAAATCCTCAATCTGGGTTGGCAAACTCCAAAAGAGGAGATACTCCTAATGAATCTCTCGAAACGAGACCAGGTATATCTAATAACTTAGAATTACAAAATTTACTGCTAACTATGCAGAAACAGATGAAGGAGCAGAACGATCGCATCGAACAAATTCTTGGTGTACCACCTGTCACCAAAGGCATCGACGTTGATAGATATTCTCAACAACCTTGGAAGCCGAGTGCGGCACCTTTGCCTATACCCAAGAAGTTTAAAATGCCTGACATTCCCAAATATGATGGAACAACTGACCCACGCGACCATGTGACTGCTTTCACTACTGGGGTAAAAGGCAACGACTTAACGAAACAAGAGATTGAATCAGTCTTTGTCAAAAAATTTGGGGAAACACTTACCAAAGGGGCTCTAACCTGGTATTCTCTTCTCCCTGAAAATTCTATTACCTCTTTTGCTGAGCTTGCAGATTTTTTTATAAAAGCCCACTCTGGTGCACAAAAAGTTGAGAAGAGAATGGAAGACATACTCAAAATAAAACAAGGAGACACGGAACTACTCTGTGAGTTCGTAGACAGGTTTCAACGAGAAAGAATGCAGTTACCCAGGGTTCCTGATAATTGGGTAGCCACCAGGCGACTTAAGAAGAATCTAAGAGATTCCCCGCCACAACATGGAACGATGTATATAACAGGTACAGTACTAAACTCAAAATAGAAGAAGATATCATTGCTCGTTCAAGAGATGAAGATCATTCCAGACCCAGAAGTAAGGAATCAGATAGAAGATCAGGTAAAAACAGGTACGATCCTTTCTTAGGACCCTCGGGACGCGATATCCGCCCCAGGTTCAAACATACTAGGTCGGGCTATAGACCACAAGGAAGAGACGTAGTCTCATCCTCGTCTAGATCTAGAAAAGATCGATATGAACGACCTAGAAGTAGTACTCAAATTGGGGATCATACCTTTAATGTAAGTACTACTGAACTTGTCTCAATATTGAAGAATATGGGAGACAAGGTTAAATGGCCTAAAGAGATGCATTCAAATCCAAGTAGAAGAAACCCAGATCACTGGTGTGAATTCCACAACGATCATGGGCATAAAACTGCGGATTTCAGATTTTTACAAGGAGAAGTAGAAAATTTGTTAAAACAAGGCTATTTAACAGAATTTTTTAGCGATAAAGGTAAACATGCATACATGAGGAACAGGCAGGAGCCCCCAAAGCCTCCTTCTCCAAAACGAACCGTTAACGTAATACATGGGGGTGAAGAAGTAAACAGAGTGATTTGCAAAACAACCACAAAGTTCACAATTACACACGGGAAACGTGCTCGTGGAGAAGACGATATAACCTTCGATGATGCAGATAGCAACGGATTAATGCTTCCGCATAACAATGCTCTAGTAATATCTTTACTTATTCATGACACTAACGTAAAAAGAGTGTTGATTGATCCAGGTAGTTCAGTCCATATCATTTTGCTAAGAGTCGTGGAGGAAATGCTACTGGGAAATCAAGTAATCCCAAAAGCACGAGCCATATCAGGGTTTGATAACTTGACAGTTATAACAAAATGAGAAATTGAGTTTAGCACTTATGCTGAGGGGGTGATCAAACGAGCTAGGTTCCAAGTCATCGATACTCACATGGCTTACAACATGATCATAGGAAGACCATGGATCCACGACATAAAAGTGATACCCTCCATGTTGCAACAGATAATTAAATTTCCCTCTGAATAGGGGATTCAACAAATCAAAGTAGATCAACAGACCGCAAAAAATATAAATTATGTGGTACACTACAACAAGAAAATAGATGTGGAAGAATTACGACATAAGGAAATCTCCCAAGCAGGTATCACCGCCCAAACATGCATGGAAGAAATTACCGCCCAAATAGGTACGATAGGTATTATTTCTGAAATAGGTACGAAAGAAAATACATACGAGAAGAAGAGTCAAGTTACCACAGAAGGTGTACTATACCACACAGATGCGGATTCTAGACCGGACGTCGTTCCTGAACCGGAGGAATATGAGCGCATCAAAACAACTATGGAGGAGCTCAAAGTTGTTCCTTTATTTGAACAAAAACCTGAGCAGAAAGTGTACATAGGCACGAGGCTGAGCCCTGCTCGAAGAGGTAAGTTGATTGATTACTTAAAGGCTAACGCAGACTGCTTTGCGCGGTCCCACTCAGATATGACAGGCATTCCACCAGAAGTGATGACTCATAGACTAAATGAAGATCTATCCTTCGTACCTGTTAAGCAGAAGAAAAGGAAGCAAGGACCATTGAAGAACCAAGTGATTGACGAAGAAGTACAAAAACTCTTGAAGATTGGTTCAATAGGAGAGGTAACGTACCCTAACTGGTTAGCAAACACAGTGGTAGTACCTAAATAGAATGGCAAGTGGAGAGTATGCGTAGATTATACTGACTTAAAAGCATGCCCCAAAGATTCATTCCCATTGCCTCATATATATCAAATGATTGATGCCACCGCAGGTAATGAACTATTAAGCTTTCTAGATTCATATTATGATTATAATCAGATTTAAATGGATCCTTTAGACGAGGAAAAAACCTCCTTTATCACGAACATGGGGACTTATTGTTATAAAGTCATGCCTTTTGGCCTAAAAAAACACTGGAGCCACTTATCAAAGGTTAGTGACCAAGATGTTCCAAGAACATCTGGGAAAAACGATGGAGGTTTACATTGATGACATGTTGGTAAAATCAACACAAGCATAAGACCATTTCCAGCACCTCTCTACTACTTTGATATTTTGCACAGGTATAATATGAAGTTAAATCCAGAGAAATGAGCTTTTGGTGTGCAATCAGGCAAATTCTTGGGTTTCCTTGTATCAAACAGAGGAATAGAGGTAAATCCCGCTCAAATTAAATCCATAGAAGAAATACCTGATGTATTAACAAATAAAAAGGAAGTCCAAAGACTGACAGGGAGAATAGCAGCTTTGGGTAGGTTTATTTCTAGATCTTCCGAAAAAAGTTTTAAATTCTTCTCAGTTCTCAAAAAGCAGAATCAGTTCGAATGGACTGATGAATGTCGGCAAGCCCTCAAGAACCTGAAGATTTATCTATCGAAACCACCATTGCTTTCAAAATCAAAAGAAGGGGAACGATTGTACATCTACCTGGCTGTTATAGATATTGTTGTAAGTGCAGTATTGGTAAGAGAAGAAAAAAGTAAACAATCACCAATCTATTATGTAAGTAGAACTTTGCTAGATGCCGAGACTAGATATCCACATCTGGAAATGTCACGACCCAATTTCCCACACGGGTCGTGATGGCGCCCAACTACGGGGTTAGGCAAGCCAATATAAATTCTACTAGGTGTTACCCTACCCATATGATTAATTAATCCACTTTTACAAATTTTAAGCACTTATTTACGGGATATTAGCTGGTGATATGGAAATAAGGTATCTGATACGTGAGTCTACAAATAAGCATATGTATGAAAATGTAGCCCAGCAACCCAAAATGTACGCACGTGTGTGCCAGGAACTAGTGTCACGAGTGTCACGGGCAACTATCAGAATACGCCAAAGTGCATAAATATATACAATCCCATAGTCTGAATGAAATAGACGGGAAAATAACAAAAAGGAAACTCCAAGGTGCTGCTAGGAAATCACCAGGAAGAGCAGCTCACCGTGAAATATAACCAACCCCGGTCAGTATCTAGCACCATACTGATGATCAAACGTACCAACCTCCGGACCTGTACAGTCAAGTACAGAAGGAAAAGAAAGTGCAGCATGAGTACATATATAAATATGTACCCAGTGAGTATCCCGCCTAATCTCGAAGAAGTAGTGACGAGAAGTCGACTCGATACTCACTAAGGTCCAACAGAAATAAAGTAAGCAAGATGTAAGGAAAAACAGTAGGCATGTAAGACAAATAACCAAGTACATCGATGTTTGACATCAAATAACAATCCAAAATTCACCAAGATTGGTATCCTCCGTGGCGTACGGCCCGATCCCATCCTGTAGTCTCAATCTCGCCGTGGCGTACGGCCCGATCCCATCTTGTAGTCTCAATCTCACGGTGGCGTACAGCCCGATTCCATCCTGTAGTCTCAATCTCGCCGTGGCGTACAACCCGATCCCATAATATACTCTTTCATCACCCTGCCGTGGAGTACGGCCCGATCCCACAATATATTCAATCATCACTCTACTGTGGCGTACGGCCTGATCCCGTAATATAGTCAGTCATCACTCTGCCATGGCGTACGGACCGATCCCATAATATAGTCAGTCATCACTCTGCCGTGGCGTACGGACCGACCCATCCTGAAATTTCTCTTATTACACTTAAATCAAGCCAAGTATCAAACCGTTCAAAGACAACAATACCAATCACACAAGAATGCAAGTCATATTCAGGCTACAACAGGGAAAGACAATGAACATGCTGTGTCCTAACTACCCGGACGAAGCAGTAATAGCCACTACGTACGGACTCTCGTCACTTGGGGCGTACGTAGCCCCCAAACAAGATCACATAGCAGTCAAGGTTACCTAGAGGGGCAATTTTCATCTCACGAGGTTAGAAAGGAGACTCACCTGGATAAAAGCACTCCTCGGACCAAGGACCGGATCAAAAGATGCGCCCAAACTCCGAAACTACTCCTGACGGCCCACAACTAGCCAAACATGATGTAATCGAATCAATTTAAGGTTCAAGAAGAAGAATTAGCAAGAATTCCTAAAAATTTAACATTCTTGACGATTCTTGAAATTTCGACCCCGGGCCCACACGTTCTTGGAGGAATAGATTACTCGAAGCGTAAGGAGCGAAATTATATGATTTATTTAAGAATTAAATGGCTCAAAAAGGGATAATTCACTAATTTTCCAAAAATCCCATTTACAACCCAAAACCTAGGTTTTTCCAAGAATTAGTAGTTGATTTCTTGTTAATTCGTGCATTAAACTAGATAAATGAAAAGAATTTACTTACCTCCATTGAATTTGGGTCAAGAGCAGGTTCTTGAAGCTCCTAGAACTCTCTAATGGAGGTGAAAGGGTTGAAAAATGAAGAAGTCCCGTAATTTTGGGCATTTAAATGAGGCTGCCTACAGGGGTTCCGCACCTACGACCTTGGGACCGCAGGTGCGGTCTCGCACCCGCGAGAAATTGGTCGCCCCTGCGGAGAAGGGCCTGGGACCCTGGGCTCGCACCTGCGGAGGCCTTGACCGCACCAGCGGGCACAAGTCCGCACCTGCGATTAAACCAGCTTTTGTGCACCAATAGTGGGTTTTGCTGGTCTTTGGCCTCGCGCGCGGGATCCGAGAGGCACTTGGGCCCACCCCAGCCCACGTCAAAATATACCAACAAGTCCCAAATCATTATACGGACTTTCTTGAGCCCACGGATCACCCATAAGATCGCTAAAACTCAAAATCACTCTTCAAAACCCCTTGAATCAAATTAAGAACTTAAGAAATTCTAGAATTCACCTCATCGCGCCGAACGGGCCTATACTACTCGGAATGACTTCAAATTTTATAGACAAGTCATAAATGATTGTACGAAACTATTCCCGATCCCGGAATTCCGTTCAGACCTCGATTGCAAAAAAATCACGTCCCAAACCAAATCTCAAATAGAAGGAAGTCCTGATTTACATTTCGGGCGCCGAAATGCTCCCGGGTCATCAGAAACCTGAGCCGAACATACGCCTAAGTCCGAAATCATCATACGAAGCTACTGGAGCTGTTAAAACTCGATTCTGAGGTCATTTTCTCGAAATATTGACCGAAGTCAAACTTGGCCAAATAGGCCAACCTTAAGGAACCAAGTGTTCCTAAACCATCCAAATCCTTCACAAATCCCGAACCACCGCTCCCGCGAGTCATAAAGCAAGAATAGCCGCAAAGGAAGGTTTCATTCAGGGAAACGAGATCCTAATACACATAACGACCGGCTGGGTCATTACATTCTCCACCTCTTAAACAAACGTTCGTCCTCGAACGGGTCTAGAATCATACCTGAGGTGCTGAATAAGTGTTGATATCTGCTCCGCATGTCCTCCTGGGACTCCCAGGTCGCCTCCTCAACTGGTTGGCCCCTCCACTGGACCTTTACAGCAGCAACTCTCTTGGACCTCAACTGATGGTCCTGCCTATCAACAATAGCAATTGGCTCCTCTGCGTAGCCCAACTTCTCATCCAACTGAATAGTGCTGAAATCGACCACATGAGAGAAGTCGGCGTGGTACCTCCGAAGCATGGAAACATGAAAAACTGGGTGAACTCCTGATAAGCTGGGAGGCAAGGCCAGCTCATAAGAAACCTCCCCAACTCGCCTCAATACCTCGAATGGACCTATAAACCTTGGGCTCAACTTGCCCTTCTTCCCAAACCTCATAATACCCTTCATAGGTGAAACCTTCAATAACACTCTATCTCCCTCCATGAATGATACATCACGCGCCCTCTGATCCGTGTAACTCTTCTGTCGGGACTGTGCTGTATGGAGTCTCTCCTGAATCAACTTTACTCTCTCCAAGGCATCCCTCACCAGGTCGGTGCCATATAACTTAGCCTCGCCGGGCTCAAACCACCCGATAGGGGAACGACATCGCTGCCCATACAATGCCCCGAATGGTGCCATCTCAATGCTGGACTGATAACTATTATTTTAAGAAAACTCGGCCAAAGGCAAGAACTGGTCCCACTGACCCCCGAAATCAATCACACATGCCCTTAGCATGTTCTCCAATATCTGAACTGTACGCTCTGACTGACCATCAGTCTGGGGATGAAATGTTGTTAGGTCTATCTGGGTGCCCATCTCACTATGCAATGCTCTCCAGAAGTGCGAGGTGAACTGAGGGCCTCGATCTGATATGAGGGACACCTGCACACCATGCAACCAGACTATCTCCCGAATGTAGATCTGTGCCAACCTCTCAAATGAATATGTGGTAGCCACTGGAATGAAATGCGCCGATTTGGTCAATCTATCCACAATGACCCAAGCTGCGTCCGCCTTCTGTGAAGTCTGAGGTAATCCAACCATGTAGTCCATAGCAATGCGCTCCCATTTCCACTCAAGAATGGGCATCTGCTGAAGTAAGCCTCCTGGCCTTTGATGCTCATACTTAACCTGCTGGCAATTGAGGCACCTAGTCACATACTCCACAGTGTCCTTCTTCTTTCGCCTCCACTAGAAATGTTGCTTCAAATCATGATACATCTTCGTAGCACCAGGGTGAATAGAATATCGAGAACTGTGCGCCTCATCTAGAATCCGCTCCCTCAGGCCACGAAAATTAGGAACACATAAGCGGCCCTGAAGTCGCAGAACACCATCCTAGCCAATAGTATCCTCCTTGTCTCTACCCTGAACCACTGTTTCATTAAGCTCTGCCAAGCACGGATCATAGAACTGTCGGGCCTTAATATCCCCCACTAACGAAGACTGAGCAACCACATGTGCCAATACTCAACGAGGATCTGAAAGATCTAATCTCACCAAGCGATTAGCCAAGGACGGAATGTCCAAGGCTAGAGGTCTCTCCTCCGCTGCAATATAAGCCAAGCTACTCATACTCTCAGCCTTCCGGCTCAACGCATCTGCCACCACATTAGCCTTGCCCGGGTGATAAATAATGGTAATATCATAATCCTTAAACAACTTAAGCCATCTGCGCTGCCTCAAATTAAGATCCTTCTGTTTAAATAAGTGTTGCAAGCTGTGATGGTCGGTGTAGACCTCACAGGACACTCCATACAAGTAGTGCCTCCAGATCTTAAGAGCATGAACAATCGCTGCCAACTCCAAATCGTGCACAGGGTATTTCTTCTCATGAACCTTCAACTGGCATGAAGCATAAGCAATAACTCTCCCCCCTGCATCAACACGCAACCCAAGCTAACGCGTGAAGCGTCATAATACACCGTGTACCTACCAGAACCGGATGGCAATACTAGAACTGGCGCTGAGGTCAATGCGGTCTTGAGCTTCTGAAAGCTTGCCTCACACTCGTCTGACCATCGAAATGGGGCATTCTTCTGAGTCAATCTGGTCAATGGAGCTGCAATAGAAGAGAAACCCTCCACAAATAGGTGATAATAACCTGCTAGGCCCAAAAAGCTCCTGATCTCAGTAGCTGAAGTAGGACGCGACCAACTCTGAACTGCCTCGATCTTCTGAGGATCAACCTTGATACCCTCTCCGGATACCACATGCCCCAAAAATGCCACGGAATCCAACCAAAACTCACACTTGGAGAACTTAGCATATAGCTTCCGCTCTCGCAAGGTCTGGAGCAAAACTCTCAAATGATGCTCGTGCTCCCCCAGGCTACGGGAGTAAATCAAAATGTCATCAATGAAGACAATGACGAGGGAATCAATATACGGCTTGAATACCCTATTCATCAAGTCCATAAAGGCTACTGAGGCGTTAGTCAAACCAAAGGACATCACCATGAACTCATAATGGCCATATCTCGTATGAAAAGCAGTCTTCGGAACATCTGAAGCCCGAATCTTCAACTGATGATACCTTAACCTCAAGTCAATCTTAGAAAACACACGAGCACCCTGAAACTGGTCAAACAAATCATTGATGCGAGGCAAAGGATACTTGTTCTTAATGGTAACCTTGTTCAAGTGGCGGTAGTCAATACACATACGCATAGACCCATCCTTCTTCTTCACAAATAAGACTGGAGCACCCCACGACGACACACTTGGCCTGATAAATCCCTTGGCCAAAAACTCCTCAAGCTACTCCCTCAACTCTTTTATCTCCTTAGGATCCATACGATAAGGAGGGATAGAAATAGGTTGAGTATCTGGAGTCAAATCAATGCAGAAATCTATATCTTGATATGGAGGCATGCCTGAAAGGTCTGAAGGAAACACATATGGAAACTCTCAAAACAACAAGCACTGAATCAATCGTCGGAGACTCGGCGGTGGTGTCCCGCACATAAGCCAAATAGGCTAGACAACCCTTCCCGACCATATGTCGAGCCTTCAAGAACGAAATAACCCGGCTGGATGCGCTAACTGAAGAACCCCTCCATTCCGACCTAGGAGACTCAGGCATGGACAAAGTAACTGTCTTGGCATGGCAATCGAGCACGACATAATAAGGAGATAGCCAATCCATGCCAAAAATGACCTCGAAATCAACCATATCAAGCAACAACAGGTCGGCTCTGGTGTCAAGACCACAAATTGTAATCACACAAGATCGGTAGACCCGGTCTACCACTACAGAGTCGCCCACAGGAGTGGACACATATATAGGAGATCCCACGGACTCTCTAGAGACATCCAGAAAAGGAGCAAATAAGGATGAAACATATGAATAGATGGATCCCGGATCAAATAATACTGAAGCCTCTCTACCATATACTGAGATAATACGTGTGATCATGGCGTCTGACGCCACTGCATCTGATCTGGCCGGAAAGGCATAAAACCTGGCTGGAGCACCCGAAGGTTGAGCTCCCCCAAAACGAGCTGGAGCTGACTGACCCTCTTCGGAATGGCCTCCCCCTCTAGGACGGCCCCTGCCAACCTGACCTCCACCTCTAGGGGGTCGAACTGCTGGTGCTGAAACCACGGGCTGGTGAGTCTGCTGCACGGCGTTGCCCCGGTATCTGGGACAAAACCTCCATGTGTGGCACAGGTCCCCACACTCGAAGAAACCCCCTGACACTACTACTCGCTGCCCTGAACATGAATCCTGGATGGCCGGAGGGTGACGAGAGCCCTGAGGCATAGCACTGAAATAAGGATCGAAAGACCTCTGATGACTGGGATAACCACTGGGAGGACCCTGAATAGCTGGGGGCCGATAGGAGCGCTCTGGCATGGCACTGAACTGGGGCCTAACTGGGACATCTCGGGGAGGTGGTGAAGGTGCCACATATGGAGGCCTGCTGGGCCGACTGCCCCCAAACTAACCCCTGCCCTTAGCTGGAGCACCTCTAAAATCACCTGCAAATCTAGACCTCTTGTCCTGCTGACCCTGCTGACCCTGCTCCCTGCTCCTCATCCGGTACCCCTCAATACGTCGAGCTATCTCGACCACAAGCTGGTACGGGGTACCCATCTCCACCTCTCGAGCTATGGTGGACCTAATACCTGGATGTAACCCTGCTACAAACCTCCGAACTCTCTCAACATCGGTGGGTAATATCATAAGAGCATGGCGTGACATCTCTAAAAATTTGGCCTCATAATCCGTCACAGACATCTGCCCCTGCTCCAACCGCTCAAACTGACCCCTCAACTCTTCTCTCTTAGAGGGTGGAATATATCTGTCCAAGAACATCCGCGTGAACTACTCCCAAGTGATAGTTGGAGAATCGGCTGGCCTGCTGAGAATATAAGACTGCCACCACCTACGAGCTCTGCCTTCTAACTGGAATGCAGTGAAATCCACTCTATGGGACGCTAGGATCCCCATGTTGTGCAGTCTATCCCTGCACCTATCAATGAAATCCTGGGCATCCTCCCCTAGCTTACCCCCGAAAACTGGAGGGCGTAACCGGGTCCATCTATCTAACATCTTATGCTGGTCACCACCCAAAACTAGTCTGAACTCTGGTGTTGTTGCTGCATGCTGGGCATCATCCACGGGCAGTGTACCCGGGGTGGGATGCAATGCTGCTGTCGGACCTATGGCCTGGGCAGTAGGGGTCTGGACTCCCCCTCCCACCTGTGAAGTGACAGGGTCTGCTGGAAATACACCAGCCTGGGACATGGTGTCCATGAATCTCATCATACGGCCCATGGATGCCTGAAAGCCCGAAGCCGTCATAAAGTCTACGGGTGTCGGATCTGCTGGGGGCACCTCATCCTGTGCCTCTAATATAGGGTCTTCTGGTGGTAGGACCGGTATAGCTCGAGGACGCCCTTGTCCCCTACCACGGGCAGGTGCTCTACCTCTGCCCCTACCACGGCCTCGAGCGGTGGGGGCGGCACCCTCTCCCGGGTCAAGCACATGAGATGAACGCGTCCTCACCATCTGTGAGAGAATAGAAGCATGAATTTAGTAAATCATAGGCTGCACGATAGAGTAAGAACAAATAGAGGTTTCCTAACATCTTGTAGCCTACTGGAGATAAGTACAGACGTCTCCGTACCAATCCACAAGACTCTACTGGGTTTGCCTGGGACTCGTGAGACTTACGTGAACCTAGAGCTCTGATACCACGTCGTCATGTCCCAATTTCCCACACGGGTCGTGATGGCGCCCAACTACGGGGTTACGTAAGCCAATATAAATTTTACTTGGTGTCACCCTACCCATATGATTAATTAATCCACTTTTACAAATTTTAAGCACTTATTTACGGGATATTAGCTGGTGATATGGAAATAAGGTATCTGATACGTGAGTCTACAAATAAGCATATGTATGAAAATGCAGCCCAACAACCCAAAATGTACGCACGTGTGTGCCAGGAACTAGTGTCACGAGTGTCGCGGGCAACTATCAGAATATGCCAGAATACATAAATATATACAATCCCATAATCTGAATTAAATAGACGGGAAAATAACAAAAAGGAAACTTCAAGGTGCTGCCAGGAAATCGCCAGGAAGAGCAGTTCATCGTGAAGTATAACCAACCTCAGTCAGTATCTAGCACCGGACTGAAGATCAAACGTACCAACCTCCGGACATGTACAGTCAAGTACAGAAGGAAAAGAAATTGCAGCATGAGTACATATTTAAATATGTACCCAATGAGTATCCCGCCTAATCTCGAAGAAGTAGTGACGAGAAGTCGACTCGATACTCACTAAGGTCCAACAGAAATAAAGTAAGCAAAATGTAAGGAAAAATAGCAGGCATGTAAGACAAATAACCAAGTACATCGATATTTGACATCAAATAACAATCCAAAATTCACCAAGATTGGTATCCGCCGTGGCGTACGGCCCGATCCCATCTTGTAGTCTCAATCTCGCCGTGGCGTATGGCCCGATCCCATCCTGTAGTCTCAATCTCGCTGTGGCGTACGACCCGATCCCATCTTGTAGTCTCAATCTCTCCGTGGCGTACGGCCCGATCCCATAATATACTCTCTAATCACCCTGTCGTGGCGTATGACCCGATCCCATAATATATTCAATCATCACTCTGCCGTGGCATACGACCCGATCCCGTAATATAGTCAGTCATCACTCTGCCGTGGCGTATGGTCCGATCCCATAATATAGTTTGTCATCACTCTGCCGTGGCGTACGGCCTGACCCCATCCTAAAATTTCTCTTATCACACTTAAATCAAGCCAAGTATCATAACGTTCAAAGACAACAATACCAATCACACAAGAATGCAAGTCATATTCAGGCTACAACAGGGAAAGACAATGAACATGTTGTGTCCTAACTACCCGGACGAAGCAGTAATAGCCACTACGTACGGACTCTCGTCACTTGGTGCGTACGTAGCCCCCAAACAAGATAACATAGCATTCAAGGTTACTTAGAGGGACAATTTCCCTCTCACGAGGTTAGAAAGGAGACTCACCTGGATAAAAGCACTCATCGGACCAAGGACCGGATCAAAAGATGCGCCCGAACTCCGAAACTACTCCTGACGGCCCACAACTGGCCAAACATGATGAATTCGAATCAATTTAAGTTTCAAGAAGAAGAATTAGCAAGAATTCCTTAAAATTTAACATTCTTGACGATTCTTGAAATTTCGACCCCGGGCCCACGCGTTCGGATTTTGAAAATTGTTGGAGGAATAGATTACCCGAAGCCTAAGGAGAGAAATTACATGATTTATTTAAGAATTCAATGGCTCAAAAGGGGTAATTCACTAATTTTCCAAAAATCCCATTTACAACCCAAAACCTAGGTTTTTCCAAGAATTAGTAGTTGATTTCTTGTTAATTCATGCATTAAACTAGATAATGAAAAGAATTTACTTACCTCCACTGAATTTGGGTCAAGAGTAGGTTCTTGAAGCTCCTAGAACTCTCTAATGGAGGTGAAAGGGTTGAAAAATGAAGAAGTCCCGTAATTTTGGGCATTTAAATGAGTCTGCCTACAGGGGTTCCGCACCTGCGACCTTGTGACCGTAGGTGCGGTCTCGCACCCACGAGAAATTGGTCGCCCCTACGGAGAAGGTCCTAGGATCCTGGGCTCGCACCTGCGGAGACCTTGACTGCACCAGCAGACTCGCACCAGCGGGCACAAGCCCGCACCTGCGGTTAAATCAGCTGTTGTGCACCAGCTGTGATTTTTGCTGGGTTTTGGCCTCGCGCGGGGTCCGGGAGGCACCTGGGCCCACCCAAGCCCCCGTCAAAATATACCAACAAGTCCCAAATCATTATACGGACTTTCTCGAGCCTACGGATCACCCATAACATCGCTAAAACTCAAAATCACTCTCCAAAACCCCTTGAATCAAATTAAGAACTTAAGAAATTCTAGAATTCACCTCATCCCGCCGAACGGGCCTATACTACTCGAAATGACTTCAAATTTTACAGCCAAGTCATAAATGACTATAAGGAACTATTCCTAGTCCCGGAATTTCATTCGGACCTCGATAGCACAAAAATCACGTCCCAAACCAAATCTCAAATAGAAGGAAGTCCTGATTTCCATTTCGGGCGCCGAAATGCTCCCGGGTCATCTGAAACCCGAGCTGAACATACGCCGAAGTCCGAAATCATCATACGGAGCTACTGGAGCTGTTAGAACTCAATTCCGAGGTCGTTTTCTTGAACGTTGACCGAAGTCAAACATGGAAAAATAGGCCAACCTTAAGGAACCAAGTGTTCCTAAACCATCCAAATCCTTCCCAAATCCCGAGCCACCCGCTCCCGCGAGTCATAAAGCACGAATAGCCTCTAAGGAAGGTTTCATTCAGGGAAACGAGATCCTAATACGCAAAATGACCGGCTGGGTCGTTACAGGAAAAGTTAGCCTTAGCTTTAATAATGGCATCTAGAAAATTACGACCCTATTTTCAATGCCACCCAATCACTGTTGTGACCTCATATCATTTAAGAAATATTTTTCATAAAGAAGAATTGTTAGGGAGATTAGCCAAGTGGGCCATAGAATTAAGTGAGCATGAGATAATCTATCAGCCTAGGACTGAAATTAAGTCTCAAATACTAGCTGATTTTCTTGCTGACTTTAGTAATAGCATTGTATTTGAAGTAGAAAAGGAGTTACAACTCTTTAACGATGTTAATCCAGGCCTACGGATCTTGTTCACCGATGGTTCTTCAAATATAAAAGGCATCGGCTTAGGCACAGTCTTGATATCACCCACAGGTGAAAAGACACGGCAAGCTATAAAGTATTATCTTATCACTAAACAATAAAGCAGAGTACGAAGCTGTTATTTCAGGGCTTGAACTTGCAAGGGAGCTCTCAATCGAGCAAATTGTGATCAACAACGACTCCCAACTAGTAGTAAATCAGATACAGGGGACTTACATCGCTCGAGAGACTAGAATGCAAAAGTATCTTGAAAAAGCACGAGAGCTCATGAAACAATTCAAAACATGGAAGGTAGTGCAAATACCTAGAGAGGAAAATGTAGAGGCAGATGCATTAGCTAACCTTGCAGCAGTCACAAAAGTAACGAACAAAGACAATACAATTGTCGTTCAACTATTTCATTCAATAACAGACCAGCACATGAATGAGGTAACTTTCAACAACCTAACCTGGGACTGGAGAAACGAAATTCTCAATTTTTAGCAGAATGGCACCGTACCTAAAGATAGGAAAGCGGCTCAAGCACTACGCCGCAAAGCTGCATGGTACTGTCTTATTCACAACTTACTTTATCGCAAGATGTTCGGAGGACCCCTAGCTAAATGCCTTGGACCTAACCAAATGGAATTTGTGATGAAAGAAGTCCATGAATGTCACTGTGGAAATCGCTCAGGGGCGAGATCCTTAGTGAAAACACTAATCAGAGCCGGATACTATTGGCCTAAGATGGAAGAAGAAGTTGAGAATGCCGTATCCAAATGTGACAGATGCCAAAGGTTTGCTAATAACATGCATCGACCAGGGGAATTATTACATTCAATAATATCCCCATGGCCTTTCATGAAATGGGGTATAGACATAGTAGGACCTCTTCCCACATCTAAAGGACATGTATGGTTTTTACTCGTACTAACCGACTATTTTACAAAATGGGTAGAGGCAGAAGCGTTCAAACAAGTGTGAGAAAAGGATGTTAAAAGCTTCTTATGGCGAAACATAATATGCCGCTTTGGAATACCAAAGGAAATCGTGTGTGATAATGGCCCACTAATTCGTAGGCTCACAAATCACAGAATTCTTCGAAAGTTGGCAAATCAAGCGGATCACCTCAACGCCGTACCACCCCGTGGATAATGGTCAAGCTGAGTCAACGAATAAGGTCATCATCAACAATCTAAAAAAGCGGCTGGATAAAGCCAAAGGAAACTGGCCTGATGAGTTACCAGCGGTACTATGGACATACAGAACAACTTCAAAAATAGCCACGGGATAAACTCCGTTCGCACTTGTTTATGGCTCAGAAGCCTTAATACTAGTGGAAATTGGTGAACCAAGCATAAGGTTCTCAACATCAATGGAAGGTGAAAACGACGATGAATTAAGGACCAACCTGGACCTGCTCGAACCACAGAGAGAAGCAGCATTAATACGGATGGCAGCTCAAAAACAAATCATAGAGCGTTATTGCAACCGTAAAGCTCATCTCAGGTACTTTAAAATTGGGGACTTCGTCCTAAAAAAAGTCTTTCAATCAACAAAAGAAGCAGGTGCAGGAAAGCTAAATCCAAACTGGGAAGGACCTTACAAAATCCGAGGCATAGCTGGGAAAGGCACCTATGAGTTGGAAGCCATGGACTGCAGAGTTCTACCAACAAGTCGGAACGCCATCCATCCGAAGAAGTATTACTTCTAAAAGAAAAGAATACCCATTGTCAAGTATCACATGTTCAATTTTATTTTGAACATTTAAAAAATTTACTAACTTTTTTAGATGATAGGCATAAAGCTAACCCATCACCAGATGATGATATTAGACCTGCAAAGACACGAGGAAATAACACAATTNTTTTAAAGCTCAAACACTTGGGGGATTATACAGTATGGAAGGCTAAGATGAAGCAAAGAATACTATTAGAAAGTCAAAAGCTCGAGCCTAAAGACCAATCTACCCAATGAGACAATTGACACGAGCAGAATCGGAAGGAATCAAAAGGGCCATCCAAATGCAAAGCCTAATGCAAAAAGCAAAAACCTTCGAACATATTTAGGTTGAAAGGCAAAATGTTAGTCACGAGAAAGAAATGTACATCTTTTCAAAACTGTTGTAACAAAAACAGTTAGGGGTAAAAGATCATCATCAATATACTCATTCAAAAAAAAAAAATACTGTTCTCGAATAGAACAATTATGGATGAAAGATCTAAATCCTTGTATTTGTTCAAAAAATTGTTATCAAATAAAAACAGTTACGAATAAGAAAATATTTCCCTCGTACTTATTAGAAAACTGTTTCCAAAACAGTTGCGGGTAAAAACCCCAATATTTATAAAAAGTGTTACTAAAAAAAATAGTTATTTCCTTGTATTAATATCGAAAAACTGTTACCTATGAAAAACAGTTACGAAATACAAGAGTATATCAAATCTGTTAAACAAAAACAGTTGCAAACATGAGTTTTAGACGATAACCAAACACATGTAAAATGTCATGGAAGTTCAAACAAAAAACTTTCCTTGGAAACATTCTTAAACATGTGTAAAATTCCTATCACTCTATTGCATTATCATGAAGTTGAGACGTCTTCTTCATGTCAATTATAAAGGGCCCTCTTCCATAAACTATGCCTATTACAAAAAGGCACACATTTAATATGACACCGTGCCTATTATAAAAAGGTACAAGTAGTCTAAACCATCCTACATGCAAAACTCGAAGGTAAAACTAAAACCTCGAAAAATAAAGCATGCAAAAACTTAAAGAGTGAAACAGAAAATCAACAAAAGTCGAACTAACATTTATATATTAAAACGACTAAAACTAAGTATTAACTTGTACTTAGCCATATAATTTTTATATTTACATTGTGGTGCCCTTATGTTGTGATTTGGGGACTTAAAGGAAATCTAAATTTACCCCCGATGGGACTGGGGGTAACCACTAATTGATACAAAGAAAAAGAAAAAAAGGGATAAACCAACTAGATCTTTTTAAGAAGAGGAGTTGACTTCAGTGGCAGAAGGAGCGGGAGCAACTGAGGATGAAGAGGCATGAGCGTCAGGTGAAGAGAGGTTATGACCTTGTTAAGCCTTCTCCATGGCTTCCTTAGTTTTGGCTATTTTAGCACTAAGGTCAAAACCCTCTTGATTCACTTCCATCAATGTGTCGAGGCGAGAATTCATATACCAACACACATCGACATCAACCACCCCTTCCAAATCTTCATAATCTTGTGCCCACACTTGAAGCTCAGCTCTCAGCCTGTCCTTCTCCGCCTCCGCAACTTCATGAGCGGCCCTTAATGGAACAATCGACTCCTCTAAAGCTTGAGCTTTGTCTAAAGCCCTTCGAAGATCTTCTTGAGTATGAGTGAGTGATTGCATGAGCTCTCCCGAGTATTCTTCCTTCTGCCCCATCAAGTTCTTCAAGTCTCTAATCTCCTCTGAGGCACGGGACAGCTGCTCCATGAACGAAGACTCCAGAACACTCTTATCTTTGTCAGCTTGACTGCAAGAAGCTCGCTCGACTGCTAGTTCTGCTGCCATAAGTCTCATCTGCCGCTTCAAGGTACTTCTTTCCTCTTCTAAAGCATCTATGTCAATCCTTAGTCTATCATACTGTTCTTTCCAGTTATCAACTTCTGCCTGCAACTCTCTTGTCTCTTGGTCTGTGTTTGAAATCCTCTTCATAAGCTTTATGCCTATGAGGTTAATCTACAAGAAATAAACCAGTCAGATATGGTAATATTCATATACGAGAGTGAAATAGGATAACTTACACCATACCTTTAAAGAGGTATGTAAGACCACATTGGCCCATGTAAGAGCATCATGGCTAGCTAGCTTTGCTTTCTCAGCGGTACCTATCAAAGGCTTGAGCCACACTTCAGGTTCACCCATCTTCTTGAAAAGGCTTCCCTCAGCTGGAACCTCTATTACCAGCTGCCGCATCTCTCTGCTAGAAGATCCTACCTCCCTAACGGAAGGCATGGAAGCAGGCAGAGATGGAACAGCAACAGGCACGGAACGTTGAGGAGCTAGAGAAGCCACGGGCAAAGAAGCAGGCACGGAAAGTTGAAGGGTTGGCAAAGAAGGAGGCACGGAAAGTTGAAAGGTTGAAGAAGTTGCAGGCAAAGCAGCAGCATAAGTTGAGATGGCCAAAGGAATAGACGAAACAGCTTCTCTCAAAGAATTAGGAAAGACAACATCCAAAGGGACGTCGTCAGGAGCAAGATCAATACCATCACAAAAAGGGGAATGAGAAACATCATCAAAGACAGGAGGCTCAATCACGGACACAGAAGGCAAGGTTGAGGCAGCAGGCTCTCATCTAAAACCATTTGCCTTCTCCGTGGCCTATGCACTAAGCACCCTCTTCCTTTTCCTCTATGGAACGAGATTCACCAATCTTCCTCTTCGAGGAAGATGAACCAACAATAATTTCCTGGGCTTGAGCCAAGGACATCTTCGGGATAGAGGAAGCAGACACCCCACGAGCAGAGAATCCTATTAAAAAGGAAAAAAGTTAAACGACAAAAAAAAGAGACTCGAGTAAGGAAAGAAGCAAGAACAAAAGCTTCACTTACCGTGGGTCTTTACTTGCCAACCATACCTCCCAGCGAGGTACTTCCAAGATCTTTCTTCTGAAGGAGCAACCGCTAATAATTTTTCTACCCAATCACGAATACCGGAGACATTCTCAACAATATTCATGATTGTTGAGAAAAGAAAAATAAGCAGATACGGTGTTAAATAAAACATCTCAAGTCAAAACAAGAAAAAGTAAATGCGAGCTAAAGCATACTCACGTGCGCGATTCCACTTCTCAGGGAAGGGAAGATTTTCTTCACCCACTAAACCAGCAGTGCGTACAGCAACATACCAGAGGTACCAACCCCTATCCTTATTATCTCCAGGGGTTACCAACACTCTTTTGCTTCTAGCAGTCGGTGTAAAAATCCCTTCACGAAATAAGGAAGGAGAGTAGAGGTGAATAAGATGGTTGAAGGTAAAAGGAACCGAGGCTAAAGAAGCCAAACTCCTAAGGCATGCGACAACTCGCCACACTAGCGGGTCAACTTGTCCTAAGAAAATATTGAGAAAACGGCAAAACTCAATTATAACTGGCTCAATGGGGGGTCTAAACCCTAAAGTGAAAGGATACATATAAACAAAAGAATATCCCGTCTTGTAAGAGGTTATTCTTTGATTACTATTCAGAATATAAACAGGAAAGTCAGATTCCCAAAAGCATTCCCTACGAACAAGGGAAATCTGACCCTCAGTTATAAGGGTTGGATATCTTCCTACTCTATCAAGAGAATAAGATTGATCTACAAGAACTTGGCTATCCTTAGCGAAAAAAAACTCAGTAGGGACAATTTCATCGACTAGGTTCACGAAGGCGTTCACCTCTACCTCTAGACAAAGACCGAGAAACCCTAAATCTCGGAGAAACTGGAGATCTTATGGAAGGAGAAGGAACTATCTGAGAAGAAGAAGAGCCCCTCGAAGGAGTGGATCCAAGACTTCTAAGTCTACCACCCCTCCGACTCCTAGTCGGAGCAGAAGAAGGCGCTAAACTTTCAATATCTATTACTCTTTGAGGTTGGTTTGAAGAAGACATGTTTACAAAGGCAAAGAAGAAAGTTTTTTTACAAAAGACTAAGTTAGAAAAGTGTTCCGTGGAATCAAAGTAAAGAAAACATGGTTTTATACTTGAAGACAACCGTCAAATATGAAGAAAAAGGAAAATAATGATGAAAAGTCATAATTGAAGATGTCACTTCGGAACTGTCACATCCGCAAAAAGCCCTAAAAGGTGCTGACTAAATGCAGAACCAATCCGAAAAGGACACGTGGTATGAGCATTAAATAGAAGTGACAAATGACGCCTATGGTGCAGAGAAGGATACAATGATTCAAGGAAAAGCGGCGGCAAAATATTCCCGCCATAAATGAATATCCACTTACCAAATATTAATCGTTAAATATATGGTAAGTGGGGGGACTATCTGTATTGGTAAAAAAGAGTCTCACACGTAAGCCAGCTTTTGACAACTAAGCCAGTCACGTAGACACAGGAAAGCGCAACAGCTGGACGTGACTCCTTGAAGAGATACGGTACAAAGAGGCACGGTTCAATAAGCCCACGAACTTATCAGCCATAGGAAACTCAACTTGATCAAAACGAGATAGAGGCACGTTCAGAATGAATCTAGACAAAGCTATGAGAAGATTTAGGGACCCACAATTAATTACTCGAACGTTATGTAACTGAACCCCAATTACCGTTATCCTTTGTAACGCCTCATTAATGTCATAATTAGTCATTAATGAGTAACCATAGCAAGAGTCGTACGTTATAAGAATCTCCTATNTAATCAACTTCGATCTTTTATTTCTGTAAAATTGTCTATTATTCATTTTTCCCAAGTCGAAGCGTCTAATTCTTTGGTTAAACAATAGCTTCTATTCTCGCAAAGTCTGGGGCACAACTCTCAACTGCTGATTCTGCTCCCCCAGGCTACGTGAGTAAATCAAAATGTCATCAATGAAGACAATGACAAAGGAATCAATATACGGCCTGAACACCCTATTCATCAAGTCCATGAATGTTGCTGAGGCATTAGTCAAGCCAAAGGACATCACCAGGAACTCATAATGGCCATATCTCGTACGAAAAGCAGTCTTCGAAATATCTGAAGCCCGAATATTCAACTGATGATTCCCCGATCTCAAATCAATCTTAGAAAACACACGAGCACCCTGCAACTGGTCAAACAAATCATCGATGCACGGCAAAGGATACTTGTTCTTAATGGTGACCTTGTTCAACTGGCGGTAATCAATACACATCCGCATGGACCCATCCTTCTTCTTCACGAATAGAACTGGAGCACCCCACGGTGATACACTCAGTCTGATGAACCCCTTAGCTAACAAATCCTCAAGCTTCTCCTTCAACTCCTTCGGAGCCATGCAGTACGGAGGAATCAATGCAGAAATCAATATCACGGTCTGGAGGCATGTGTGGAAGATCTGAAGGAAATATATCAGCAAACTCTCGAACCATTGGCACTGAATCAATCGTCGGAGACTCGGTGGTGGTGTCCCGCACATAAGAAATATAGGTCAGACAACCCTTCTCGACCATATGTCGAGGCTTCAGGAATGAAACAGCCCAGCTGGCTGCAATAACTGAGGAACCCCTCCACTCCAGCCTAGGCGACTCGGGCATGACTAAAGTAACACTCTTGGCATGGAAATCTAGCAAGGAATGATAAGGAGATAGCCAATCCATGCCTAGAATAATCTCAAAATCAACCATGCCGAGTAATAAGAGGTCCCCTCGAGTCTCGAACCCACAAAATTAAATCACACAGGACCGAAAAATCTAGTCTACGACCACAGAATCGCCCACGGGAGTGGACACATAAATAGGAGAACCCCTCCAGAATGAACAGGAGCTGGCTGACCTCCCCCTGACTGGCGTCCACTTCTAGGATGACCCCTCCCGACCTGTCCTCCACCTCTAGGTGGCCGGACTGCTTGTGCTGGACCCATCGGCTGATAACCCTGCCGTACGACCTTGCCCCAAAACCTGGGACATTGCCTCCTCATGTGACTTGTCTCTCCACACTCGTAACAACTCCTAGGTACCATAGTCTGATGCCCCGAAGAAGAACCCTGAATGGCTAGAGGGCGATGAGAGCCCTCTGGCAAAGCACTGAAGTAAGGGTTGGAGGATCTCGGATGACTGGGATAACCACTGTGTGAACTCTGAATGGCTTGAGTATGGTAGGAACGCTCTGGCATAGCGCTGAAATGAGGCCTCGCTGGAACACCTCGGGGAGGTAGTGGAGGTGCTGAATATAAAGGCATGCTGGGCTGACCACTGCTATACTGACCCCTGCCCCTAGCTGGGGCACCTCTGAAATCTCCAGAGAATCTAGCCCTCTTGTCTTGTTGCCCCTGCTCCCTGCTCCTGAAACGATACCCCTCGATCTTGCGAGCAATCTCTACCACGATATGATAAGGAGTACCCATCTCCACCTCTCGAGACATGGTGGCCCTAATACCTGGATGCAACCCAGCCATAAATCTCCGCATCCTCTGTGCATCAGTAGGTAGTATCATGAGTGCATGGCGAGATAACTATGCAAATCTAGCCTCATAATCTGTCATTGACATATGTCCCTGCTCTAGCCGCTCAAACTGATACCACAGCTCTTCCCTCTCAGAGGGTGGAATATATCTATCTATAAACATCTGTGTGAACTGCTCCCAAGTGACAGGAGGAGAATCTGCTGGCCTGCTGAGAATATAGGACTGCCACCACCTACGAGCTCTGCCCTCCAACTGAAAGGTAGTGAAATCCACTCCGTGGGACTGTAGTATCCTCATGTTGTGCAGTTTGTCCCTGCACCTATCCACAAAATCCTGCGCATCCTTTCCTCGCTCATCCCCAAAGCTGGAGGGTGTAATTGGGTCCATCTATCCAATAACTTCTGCGGATCACCGTCCGCAGCTGGCCTGGGCTCAGTTGCTGCTGCAACAGGATGGATCCCACCCACGGGCAGTGTACCCGGGGTATGATGTAATGTTGTTGTATGGCCTGTAGCCTGAGTAGTACGGATCCGGACTCCCCCTCCCGCCTGAGAAGTGGCAGGATCTGCTAGAAATAAACCAGCCTGGGACATAGTGTCCATAAATCTCATCATACGGCCCATGATTTCCTGGAAGCCTGGCCCCGTCATGAAATCTACTGGAGTAGGGTCTACTGGAGGCACCTCGTCCTACTCCTCTATAATAGGGTCCTCTGGTGGCGGAACCGGAATAGCTCTGGGAAGCCCTCATTCCCTACCGCGGGCCAGTGCCTTCCCCGCTATCTGCCGCGGCCTCGGACAACGGGGGTAGAGGCCCTTCCCGGGTCTGGAACATCAGATGCACGCGTCCTCACCCTCTGTGAGAGAATAGAAGAATGAACTTAGTAAATCATCGACTGCATGATAGAATAAGAACAAAGAGAGGTTTTCTAAAACCCAATAACCTCCTGAAGATAAGTACAGACGTCTCCGTACCAATCCGCAAGACTCTACTGGGTTTGCCCGTGACTTGTGAGACCCACGTGAACCTAGTGCTCTAATACCATGTTGTCACGACCCAAAATCCTATATTAGGTCGTGATGGCGCCCAACAGGGGGGTCAGGCAAGTCAATACTAAATTTACTAAAGGTTCTTTCTTATTAGATTAAACATTTCAACATATACTTAGTCCTTAAATTGTAAAACATGAATCGACAAGGATAATTAACCATATTTTAATCAAAATCAGTCATGAAGAGGCGTGAGTCAATATATATACAAACCTAAAATCCATAATAACTATAACTTCTGTACCAGGTTCTAGTGTCACAAGTCCTACGGGCATACTAACAGAATATACAAAAGATATAATATACAGTCCCACTGTCTGAAGTAAATAGATGGGAAATAAGCAAAAGAAACCCCATGGTGCTGTCAGAGATCGCCAGGAGAAAAGCAGCTCACCATGAAGTCAGGTCCGTCTATAATCGAAGTCAAGATCCGGTCCGACAACCAGATGCACCAACCTCAAAACCTGTACAATTAAGTACATAAGCGTAGCATGAGTACATAAATATATATGTACCCAGTGAGTATCCCGCCTAACCTCGAAGAGGTAGTGACGAGAGGTCGACATGACACTCACTAAGTTCCAACAATATAATTTAGCAGAATATGATAGAAATAGTAGGCATGTAAAGGTAGTGAAGCAACAAATATATATGAAGCACTGCAGTCCAAGGAAGTACTGGGAATGAATAAAACAATTAGTACTTCACTTCCCCCCAAACATCTGCCAAATCAATGTCCATGAATTTAGTAACAATAAATCATGCGCATGCAGGGTAAGGACAACCAGCCGGAGTCATAAGATATTCATGTCTGTGCACTGCCGAGGGTCGAACGGCCCGAGCCATAAGTGTACCTCTCCATAAAGTACTCACATCTATGCACTACCGAGGACCGAATGACCTGAACCAAAAGTGCATCTCTCAATCCTCTCTATGCACTGCCGAGGATCGAACAGCCCAAACCAAAAGTGCATCTCTCAATCCACCATGGCATACGGCACGTTCCCATAAGAGTGGGGGAAATCACACTCCGCTCGCAGAATGTAAATTGCGAAGCGGTCACATGCACACACATTATTCCTTTTTAAAATTACTTTCAGTGAACAATTCCTTAAAAGTTTTCTCAATTTCCATAACCTTAGGGAAGAAAGTAGCATATAACATTTAATTTATTAAGCATATAGTTCATATCAAGTAAAACAAAAGGCATGATGTGGGCCTAACCCGGACATAATAGTAATAGCCGCTACGTACGGACTCTCGTCACATTGTACGTACGTAGCCCCCAAATATTATCACATATAACATTTAAATCACCTAGGGGGACAGTTCCTTCTTACAAGGTTAGAAAGGAGACTCACCTCATGTCGAACCTACTTTCCTGGTCAAGAACGCGCCCGGAACTCCAAACTCGACACACATTGACTCGAAACTAGCCAAATGTTATACAAATATATCAATTTATACTCAAAGCATGAATTCTTCTACTACTTAACCAAATTCATCATTCTTGAAGAAATCCTAAAATCCAACCCTGGGCCCGCATGCTCGGATTCCAAAAATTCTCGAAGGAATCACTTACCCATAGCCTAAGGATCATTAATACATGATTTTCACTCGAGTTCATAGCTAATTGACGGGTAATTTTTCTACATTTTCAAAAGCCCTAGGTTACTACCCCAAATCCTTAGTTTTCACTAATTTAGGTAGTTAATTTAGCTTGTAATCCATGAATGAAGCTAATATTAGAGTAGAATTTGCTTACCTTCAATAACTAGGTCGTTTACCCCTTTTGAATGCTGAAAATCATCTCAAGGAAGAAGAAGAAGATGAGGAAATGAATTAAATCCCGTGTATAAAAACACACTGCCCAGTGGTCTACTCTATGCGATCGCAGCCTGGGCAGTGCGATCGAAGAGCTTTAAGTGACCAGGCCCTCATGGGCCTTCTGTGCGAACATGGAGAGAGACTTGCGAACGCACAGGGTAAGGAATAGCTGGGCTCTTGTGCGAATGCGGATGGGGTGTGCGATCGCATTGGGTGAGGAGCCCAACCCATCACGATCGTGATTCCTATTGTGCGAACGCACATGGTAAGGAATAGCTGGGCTCCACTGCGAACACGGATGGGGTGTGCGATCACATTGGGTCAGGATCCCAACCCATCGCGATCACGGTGCCTATTGTGCGAACGCACATGGAATTTACCATCCCTGACAAGTTCCTTCTATTCGATCGCATCAGTGCACCTGCGATCGCACTGAAGGAAACCAGTCAGTGAATAATCTGGTTTTGAATTTAATTCCGAGGGGTTCGAAAATCTCCCAAGCCCCTCGGGACCCCATCCAAAGGCACTGGCAGGTCTGTATTCATGATGCAGACTCGCTCGAATTTTCGGAACGTGAAAAACAACAATGAAACTAAGAATTCGACCCCAAAACGAAATTGAATCAAACTTTGAACTTAAAGTTCTAGAATTTTCTTTCAATGCACCGAACTGACCTATACTACTCAGAATGACACCAAATTTTGTAAGAAAGTCATAAATGACATAACGGAACTATTCCCGGTCTCAGAATTCCGTTCGGACCTCGATAACACAAAAACACGTTCCCAACCAAATTTCAAACTTAAGGAAACTCTAATTTCGATATTGGGTGCCGAAACGCTCCTGGGTCATCCAAAACCCATTCCGAACACACGTCCAAGTCCGAAATCATCATATGAAGCTACCGAAATCGTCGAAACTCGATTTCGAGGTCGTTTACTAAAAATGTTGACCGAAGTCAAACTTGACCTTAAAGGCCAACCCTAAGGAACCGTTCCTATAGCACTCTAAACACTTCTGAATCCCGGACCACCCGCCCCCCGCAAGTCATAAATCACAATAAGCCGCTATAGGAAGTTCCATTTGGGGGAACGGTGTCTGATAACGCAAAACGACCAGTAGGGTCGTTACGTCTAAATTTTCATGTGCTATATATAGCCCACGCCTTATGCCCAGGTGATCGGATCCGGATCACCTAAAATTTTGTCGGGCCATCAAAAGTAACCTAAGGAACACAAGTCATAGCCTCGCCACAATCGGTACTCATTTTTTGATATTTCTTTCATTTTCTACAATTGAGTGCTTCCACGAAAGATGGGCATATCTGATATCACTTCTTCCATATTAAGTACTTTTTCTTATTTTATGTTTGGTTTATTCTTTTAAAAAATTTGGGCCTAACATATTGAAATTTCTATTCTCTTCTTGTCATCGTAAATTTTACATAATTAAACCAAATGTATGTATTAAAACTAGTTGCAGTGGACGATGTATAATATATAGTTAAAGGGTTCAATTAATCCTAATATTTTCAAAATGGATTAAGATATATATGTAACTATTAAAGAAAATTGAACTTATTCAAAGCATAATCGGTGCAATAAGATTGAACCCATAAAATTTTATATTTTGGATTATCTCTTTGTAATGGTGTACTTATCCTCCCAAAATTCCGAATAAGTCTATGTTCTCGTGACTTGAATATGAGATCTCTAATTGAATATGGAGAGATGTTAATTTCTATCAATCCCATCATATGTGCTCCGGTAGTAATTTTGTGTACCATATTGAAGATGTTAAGTTAAATGTTTTGGTTAAATATAGCGAGTACGCCTCCACAATTAAATATGCAAAACATTTTCAAATAAAATAGCGTGGGCGTCCATAGATTTGGGTTAGGCGGTGATGTTGGGCATATTTCTATATGTTTTGATGCTACTTTGCCCATGTTTTAACCGCTTTTTGTTACTATTTGGAGTGAAAAATGTCCAACATGGTTTAATTATTGGTTTTATGACTAATTGAGTTGTGTGTGATGATTTAGGGTGTTTGGAGATCAAAAATATGACGAAAAGATGCTCCAACTAGAGGAAAAGAGGGTGGATGCGTCGCATCCAACCTTGGAAAGAAGGTTACTTGGTGCACCCTTAGCAGTGAAGTCGGACCATAGCATCCGCCTTAGCATCCGCACCTGGGCACAGCTGAGATGGAGGAACGAAGGGTGGATGCGAAGCATCCACCATAGCATCCGCAGCTGAGAAGTGGAGGACGAGGTGGATGCGAAGCATCCACCCCAGCATCAATCCCTGAAGCTGAGTTGGATTAGGAATAGGAGAACTTTGGCCCACGACTTTTGTACGCAATATATAAGCCAAAAACACCTCTTTTAGGTCATCTAACATATTGGGGAAGAGGAAAAAGCCACAACAAAGCTTGGAAACCACGGCATTCGTCTTGAGTTCTTATTTTTCCTTCTTTTATTGATTTTTATGCATTCTTGGGAATTATTTGATTATTGTATGAACATGAGTGGCTAAGAACCTTATTGTTCTAGGGTCATGGGTGATACATGAATGTTGATGTTTGAAGTTTAATTTGACGAAGTTGATTTTATCATATTGGGTTGTTTATTTAATTCTGCTTTTAATTATTTTACTGAGTAGCTAACAGTGAAATACTATCTACAAATCTAGAGTTGAACTCGAAAGTGAGAATTCTAGATTGCATAAAGAATTAAATAGAGCAAGTTCTTGAACCCGGGCATCGGGGAACGGATTCGCAATTAGGATAGACATATACCTATTTGCCTTGCTTGGTTGAAATACAGGAATTGTAAATGCATTCTTGTTAGTCTTAATTCCATAGACATATAGGCGTTAAGTTAACTTGAATAGGCGAGTAAGAACTCGACAGATTCTTATGAGTAATATCAACCCTGTCAATCAACAATCCAGATAAATCAATTAGTTATTTTAAGCCAAGAATATAACATGATTGTTAGCTAGCCCGTGACCCTGGAATATCTTCTCCTATTGATTGTTAGTCGAAATTATTATTTGTGTTGGTTGATTTCCTAGTTAATTCATTAATTGGTATTTTAGGTAGTAACTTAGTTAATTATATCTTTTGTGATAAATCTCTTGAATCGATAAGTTAATTGAGTTGAATCAGTCAAAAGTTAATCATAAGTCTTCGTGGGAACGATACTCTACTCACTACTTTATTACTTGACGGCCACGTATACTTGCGTGAGTGTGTTTGGTCGCAACAAGGTCCTATGAGACATTACCCCTATTCTTTTACTTATATGGCTAATTTCAAAGTTCTCAGTATTACACGTTGAACAAAAACAAGATATTGATACTTGAAAACTTTTAATCTCAGTCTTAGACCATCTTCCTTAGCAGAGCAAGATCTGATACATACACAACATAAGTGTATGAGTCAAAATTTTACCAAAAAAAGTCTACTTAAGGAAGAACGACCAGGGGTCAATCAAGTCAAAGTCGCGTATAGGAAGCGATATACCGGCGAATGGCTCAACTATGGTCGAGGCCGAGTACTCAGGAGGCCCATTTGGCTAGTTCGATACTTAGACATTTTAAAGGGATTATTCTATATGATATTCTAAGGACTTGGGCATTCTAGTTAAGGACCCCTGGGTAATGAAAGTGTTTTGTATAAATACTAGGAGAGAGAGTGATGCAAGGGCGGAGGTAGTTCTAAAACACACACATACCACTCTAAGGAAAAGGGGAGTCCATGGCCTTAGGTCCCACACCAAGAGGGAGAAAGAGCTTAAAATCTTTGTATTCATCTGCAATTCAACTTTATCAAAGGGTGAATTTTTTCCGTCATTTAATTTCCATTACTATTTGATATTATTCATTTTCCATCTTTTCTTATGTTATGGAAATCATTCGAGACTATAACCAACTTTTAGGTTCTACTATGTTAGTTTACTTCTGTTTGTGACCTTTGATATATAATTAATTATTTTTGGCTGGGATTTACCCTCTATCTCCTCATTCGATTAGTTTAATTAAAAGGTTCAAAACTTTTTGATCAAATAATTTGGCGCCGTCTGTGGGGATTTTTTAGCCAAAGTTTTAATTTCCTCTAGATCTAAATTCAGTTCTAGTTCCACTTCACGTTCGCTATAGGTTCATGTCGCGCCCCGATATCCCTCCATCGGGCCGTGATGGCGTCTAACGTTGAACCCGCTAGACAAGCCAACGTATATAAACAAACTAGCAATTTAACAACAATTTAATAGGGTAAACTAAACGGTTCACTATTTAACAGCGGAATTAAAATGCGGTTTCAAGATAAATAAGGATAACATAATACAACAACGCGTAAAATTCCCCAAAACCTGGAGTCACAAACTCACGAACTGTCTAAGAGTGCTAAATACAAGTCTGAAAGGAAATACATGTTTGCCTCTGAAACTAAAGGAAAACAAGACAGAATCGAAGAAAAAGGGATGGAAGAGACGCCAAGGCCCATGAACGCCAGCGGTTATACCTTGAAGCCTCTATGATGAGCTGGAAGATACGCCCACTAATAATTTCCTCCGGGTCCGGCTTCGTAATCTGCACAACATAAAGAAGTGCAGGTGTAGCATCAGTACAACTGACCCCATGTACTGAGTAAGTGCCTAGCCTAACCTCGGCGAAGTAGTGATGAGGCTAGAACCAGACTACCAAATAAACCTGTGCAGTTCAAATAAATAGATATACATATACACGACGGATAAGAACATAGGGAGGAAACAATGAATAAAGGAAGGGGGACATGCTGTGGGGAGATAACAGTTTCATATAAGTTAATCTCAATAAGAAAAAGAAACAACAAACTTGCACGGCATCACCCTTCGTGCTTTTACTCTCGTCCTCACTATGAAATGTATAATGTAATCAATGTGAATCATGGCACGGCATCACCCTTCGTGCTTTCACTCTCTTTCCTCACTGTATATCGTATAAACTATGAATATGGTATGGAATGGTACATCGTACGACACGACATCACCCTTCGTGCTTTACACTCTTTCCTCACAGTGCACGACATCACCCTTCGTGATTTATCACTCTTCCTTACCCAAACAACAATCACAAACAAGGGCAAGGGAGTAAACAGAATAGAATAGAAATCCTGGCAAGGGAACAACAAAAGAAATCTCAACATCCCGGCAAGGGAACAACAACAGAAATCTCAACATCCCGGCAAAGGAGACGATATCAAACAATGCACGGCATCACCCTTCGTGCTTTACTCTCCTTATTACCAAGACAAGTGCACGGGATCACCCTTCGTGCTTTACTCTCCTTCTTACCAAGACAAGTGCACGGCATCATCCTTCGTGCTTTACTCTCATTCTTACCAAGACAAGTGCACGGCATCACCCTTCGTGCTTTAACACTCTTCCTCACCCAAACAACAATAACAAACAAGAGTAAGGAAGTAAACAGAACAGAAATAGGGATCTCGGCAAGGGAACAATAATTCAACAATTAAATCCCGGCAAGTGAACAATATCAAAATCAACAATGACCCGACAAGGGTATATTTTAGTAATTCTGCCTCTTTCTTTCACTTTCATTTTCGTGATTTATTCTATCACTTGAGCGAATGCTCTAAAGAATGTAATATCTCATATTCCCTCATTATTCAATTCACAAATTGAGCCAATGCTCCAAAGAATGTAATATCTCATATTTCCTCATTATTCAATTCACAAATTGAGCCAATACTCCAAAAAATGTAATATCTCATATTTCCTCATTATTCAATTCATAAATTCAGCCAATGCTCCAACAGATTTACAGGATACAATTCCCTCCACATATTCTTCACATCATATAGAAATTATCACTTAAACATGGAAATTACCACAACACCAGAATATTCACAACATAAGGACTCGCGGTCATGCTAGACGCCAATGTATAGATACTCGTCACCATGCCTATACATTGTACTCTACAATTAGCAAGAAGTAAACAAGACTCAACTTCTATTCCCTCAAGCTAAAGTTAGACCGAACACTTACCTCGGATCCAAAGTATAGAAATCAACCCGAAACCACACGTTTGCCACGAGTATCCGACTCCAAATGACCCAAATCTATTCAAATAAATTTCATACCGTAAATAACATCTCATGCACTGATTTTACTATCAAATTCAAGGTTACGGCGCGAAATTAGGTGAAATGACCAAAACACCCCCAGGCCAGCGTCTCGGAGTCGGGTAAATTTTACATTTTTAGAACCCTCATACTCTCACGAGTCTAGCCATATAAAAATCTCTCAAATCGGAGGTCAATCACCCACTCAAATCCCAATTTATGAAAAACCTAAGTTCTACCCAATTCACTAAATTTCACCCATGAAAATCTTTGATTTTAAGTTGAAAACATGTTATATGATGTTAATGATTGAAAATAAATGAGTAAAAACCACTTACAACTGATTTGGAAGAGTCTTGTTCTTTGGAAAATCGCCTAAGAGTGTTGAGTTTGAGAAAATATGAAATATGACGTGAAAATCTCGGTTTTGTACAGTGCAGGCCACTGGTTGGCATTGCAATTGGGAACAAGTGTTCGCAATTGCGAACACCTCTGCATGGGAATTGTGAAGAGGGGTTCACAATTGCGAACCCTTCAGGCACTCCCAGCCTTCGCATTTGCGAACATATTGGTCGCATTTGCGATTAGGCCTGCCAGGTTAACCTTCGCATTTGCGAACCTACTGGTCGCATTTGCGATCATGCCTACTCAGGTTGACCTTCGCATTTGCGATGAGTAGCTCGCATTTGCGATGCTGGCTTCGCAAATGCGAAGCCTGCAGATCAGTCACACTAGCAGCTTCCAAGTTCAAAAAATGCAAACCGTGGCCTATCCGAAACTCACACGAGCCCTCGGGGCTCCAAACCAAATATACACACTACCTCAAAAACATCCTATAAACTTATCCATGCGATCATATCGCCAAAATAACATCATATACATCGAATTAAGCCTCAAAATCCATGAATTCTATCAAGTTTCATAAAACATGAAATTTTCCATTTTAAGTCCGAAACACATCAAACTACATCCAATTTCAACCAAACTTTACAGAAAGTGCTCAAAGAATATATAAGACCTGTACTGGGCGCCGGAACCAAAATACGAGCCTGATACCATCACTTTCTAATCAAATTTCATTTTCAATTTCCTTAAATATTTTCAGAAAACAATTTAACTCAAAAATTCATTTCTCGGGCTTGGGACCTCAGAATTCGAGTCCGGGCATACGCCCAAGTCCCATAATTTTCTACGAACCCTCCGGGACTGTCAAATAACGGGTCCGGGTCCGTTTACCAAAAATGTTGACCAAAGTCAACTTTAATCAATTAATCATTATGAAATCAACTTTTCATCAACTTTCCACATCAAAGCTTCCCGGATACACGCTTAAGCTACACACGCATATCAAGGTGAGATTAACGGAGGCTTTCGGGGCCTCGAAACACAGTTTTCTACTAAATTACACAAGATGAACTTTCAGGTCATCACAATCTCCACCTCTAAAACAACCGTTCATCCTCGAACGGACATAGAAAAGTACCTGAATCAGGGAAAAGGTGGGGATAACGACTTCGCATATCGGGCTCGGACTCCCAAGTAGCTGCCTCAACAGGCTGACCTCTCCACTGAACACAAACTGAAGGATAACTCTTCGATCTCAACTGACGGACCTGGCGATCTAATATGGCTACCTGCTCCTCCTCATAAGGGTGATCCCTGTCCAATCGGACACCACTGAAGTCAAGTACATGAGATGGGTCTGAAACATACCTCCGGAGCATAGACACGTGAAATACTGGATGCACGGCTGACAAACAAGGCAAGTCTGTAGGACACCTCCCCTACCTTGTCCAGAATCTCAAATGGACAAATATACCTAGGGCTCAACTTGCCCTTCTTTCCGAATCTCATCACACCCTTCATGGGCGACACCCGAAGAAATACCAGGTCGCCTATCATAAATGCCAAATCTCGAACCCTGCGATCCACATAGCTCTTCTGCCTAGACTAAGTTGTATGGAGTCTATCCTGAATGATCTTCACCTTATCAAAGGCATCTTGGACTAACTCAGAACCCAACAATCTAGCCTCTCCCGACTCAAACCATCCGACTGGAGACCGACACCGTCTACCATACAACGCCTCATACGAAGCCATCTGAATGCTCGACTGATAGTTGTTGTTGTAGGCAAACTCTGCTAAAGGAAAGAACTGATCCCACAATCCACCAAAATGAATGACACAACCTCGCAACATATCCTCCAAAATTTGAATAGTACGCTCGGACTGCTCGTCCGTCTGAGGATGAAATGCTATGCTCAAATCGATCTGTGTGCCCAACTCTCGCTGAAATACTCTCCAGAAATGGGAGGTGAACTGAGTACCTCGGTCCGATATAATAGATATGGGCACACCATCCAGTCTAACAATCTCTCTCATATAGATCTTTGCCAACTTCTCTGTTGAATACGAAACTGATACTAGAATGAAGTGCGCTGACTTGGTCAGCCTATCCACAAAAACCCATACTGCATCAAACATCCTCTGAGTCCGTGGGAGTCCCACTACAAAGTCCATGGTGATACGCTCCCACTTCCACTCGGGAAGCGGAATCTGCTGCATCAAACCACCGGGTCTCTGGTGCTCGTACTTAACCTGCTGACAGTTCAAGCATCGAGCTACATAAGCTACAATATCCGTCTTCATCCTCTGCCACCAATAGTGCTGCCGCAAGTCCTGGTACATCATTGCGGCGCCCGGATGAATAGAATACCAGGAACTATGGGCCTCCTGAAGTATCAACTCACGAATGCCATCGACATCGGGTACACAAATACGACCCTGCATCCTCAATACTCCCTCAGCATCGACCGTAACCTGCTTAGCAACTCTGTGCCTGACTCTATCTCTAAGAACACATAAATGGCGATCATCATATTGCCTGGTCTGAATACGGTCATACAATAATGAACGGGCCACGGTATGGGCCAAAACACTTCCAGTCTCAGAAACCTCCAATCTCACAGATCGATTGGCTAACGGCTGAACATCCAAAGCAAGAGGTCGCTCTCCGACTGATAAGTAAGCAAGACTACCCATGCTAGCTGACTTCCGGCTCAAGGCATCGGCCACCACGTTGTCCTTCCCGGATGATAAAGTATGGTAATATCATAATCCTTCAGCAAATCTAACCATCTCCTCTGTCTTATGTTCAACTCCTTCTGTTTAAGCAAATACTGCAAGCTCTTATGATCCGTGAACACCTCACATGGCACACCGTACAAGTAATGCCTCCAAATCTTCAGTGCATGGACAATGGCTGCTAACTCTAAATCATGCACTGGATAGTTCTTCTCATGAATCTTCAACTGCCTCGAAGCATAAGCAATGACCTTGCCATCCTGTATCAATACTTCACCAAGCCCAATACGGTAAGCATCACAATAGACTGTATAAGGCCCTGAACCTGTAGGCAAAACCAATACCGGTGTCGTAGTCAGAGCTGTCTTGAGCCTCTAAAAGTTCACCTCACACTCGTCCGACCATCTGAACTAGGCACCCTTCTAGGTCAACCTGGTCATCAGGGCTGCAATAGATGAGAACCCCTCCACGAACTGACGATAATAGCCTGCCAATCCCAAGAAACTCCGAATCTCTGTAGATGACCCTGGTCTAGGCCAGTTCTTGACAACCTCAATCTTCTTCGAGTCAACTTGAATACCCTCTGCTGACTCGACATGACCCAGGAATGAAACTGAGCTCAACCAGAACTCACACTTTGAAAATTTTGCATAAAGCTGACTATCCTTCAGAGTCTGAAAAACCACTCTGAGATGCTGCTCGTGCTCCTCCTGGCTGCGGGAGTATATCAATATATCATCAATGAAGACTATCACGAACGAGTCCAAATCTGAACACTCGGTTCATCAAGTCCATAAAAGTTGCTGGGGCATTTGTCAACCCAAACGACATGACTAAGAACTCGTAATGCCCGTACCGAGTGCGGAAAGATGTCTTAGTGACATCGGATGCCCTAATCCTCAACTGATGGTAGCCAGATCTCAAGTCTATCTTCGAAAATACCCTGGCACCCTGAAGCTGATCGAACAAATCATCCATCCTCGGCAGTGGATACTTATTCTTGATTGTAACCTTGTTCAATTGCCGGTAATCAATGGACATCCTCATCGAACCATCCTTTTTCTTCACAAACAACACTGGAGCACCCCAAGGGGAAACACTGTAATGAAACCCCTCCCAAGAAAATCATGCAACTGTTCCTTCAACTCTTTTAACTCTGGCGGGGCCATGCGATATGGCAGAATAGAAATGGGCTGGGTGCCCCAAGCCAGATCAATGCAGAAATCAATGTCCCTGTCGGGTGGCATCCCCGGCAGGTCTGAAGGGAAAACCTCAGGAAACTCACGAACCACGAGCACCGAATCAATGAAGGGAACCTCAACACTGAAATCGCACATAAGCCAAACACCCCTTCTCGACCATACACCGAGCCTTCACGTATGAAATAACACTGCGGGTAGAATGACCAAGAGTTCCTTTTCACTCCAAACGGGGCAAATCTGGTAAGGCTAAGGTCACCATCTTGGCATGGCAATCCAAGATAGCATGATATGGGGACAACCAGTCCATCCCCAGTATAACATCAAAGTCGACCATACCGAAAAGCAACAAATCAACATGGGTCTCAATACCCCCAATCACCACAACACAAGAACGATGGACACGATCGACCACGATAGAATCACCCACCGGTGTAGCTACATAAACAGGAACACTCAGTGGATCACTAAACATGACTAGGTATGGTGCAAAATAGGAGGACACATACGAATATGTAGACCCTGGGTCAAATAGCACTGAAGCATCTCTATCACAAACCCGAATAGTACCTGTAATAACTGTATCTGAAGACACAGCCTCTGGCCTGGCTGGAAGAGCATAACATTGGGGCTGGGCCCCACCATCCTGAACCACATCTCTGGGATGGCTGGCTGCTGGCTGGCCTCCACTCCTGGTGGCCTGAACTCCACCTCTATGACCTCTACCTCCACCTCTAGCACCTCTACCCCCACCTCTAGCTGGTTGGGCATGCTGTGGAACACTTGGTGCCTGAACCATGGCACGAGAATCCTGATGCTGAGAACTACCTGATGCTCGAGGGCAAAATCTGGCAAGGTGACCTGGATCACCACAAGTGTAACAAGACCTCGGCTGCTGAGGGAACTGAATCTGACCCTGTCGACCTGAATGACCACCCCGGAAACTCTGAAACGACAGTGCATTGTAAGGCTGCTGATCATAATAGTGCGTCTGATAACCACGACCACCTGAAGTACCATGGGAAACCTTGAGAGCTGACTGAAAAGGTCTAGGAGGATGACCTCTGCCTGAATAATCCCTGCCTCCAGATGAGGCTCCACTAAAATGACCGAAATGACGGGGCCTCTTGTCAGCCCCCTGACCACCACCCTGTGACAGAATCATCTCAATCCTCCTGGCCACATTGGCCGCATCCTAGAACGATATGTCTGTACCTGACTCCCTAGCCATCTGAAGTATGATAGGCCAGGCCAATCCCTCTATAAATCTCTGAACCCTCTACCGATCAGTGGGAAGTACCATAAGAGCATGTCGGGCTAGAGTGATGAATCTGATCTCATACTGAGTGACCGAAATAGATCCCTGCTGGAGACGCTCAAACTGCCTCTGAAGATCCTCTCTCTGAGTAATGGAAAGGAACTTCCCCAGAAATACCTCTAAGAACTGAGTCCAAGTCAAAGGTGTAGATCCAGCTGGTCTGGCTAAGCAATAGTCTCTCCACCAACTCTTGGCTGCGCCCGATAACCAAAAAGTAGAGAAGTTAACTCCGTTGGACTCCACTATGCCCATATTCCGAAGAACCTCATGGAAGCTATCCAAATAATCCTGGGGGTCCTCTGATGGTGAACCAGTAAAAGTAGCAGTGAATAACTTAGTGAACCTGTCAAGTCTCCACAAAGCATCTGCTGACATAACTGATCCCTCTACTACCGATGTTGCAATACTCGGCTGAGCTACTCCGGCTGGCTGAGGTGCCGAAGTCTGAAACTGTGGAGCTAGCTGCTCTGGCATATGGGCGGCAGGAGTCTGGGCACCTCCCTCAGCCTGAGAGATGGCTGGTGCAGTAGGAAGAAGAATCGTCTGTGCTACACTCTCCATGAGTCCAACTAGACGGACAAGGGCGTCCTGAAGCAGTGGGGTAGCTATGAACCCCTCTAGGACCTGGGCTGGTCCAACTGGGACTGCCGGAACTGGGACCTCCTCGTCAGACTCGACCTGAGGGTCCTCCACTAGGGCTGCTCTCTAGGCTGAGCCCGGCCCCGGCCTCGATCTCTAGCACGTCCTCGTCCTCGACCTCGACCCCGAGTAGGAGCTGTTGCAGGAGTGTCAGGCTGCTGGGCGGAACCAAGGGAAGCACGCGTCCTCTCCATCTGCGAGAGAATAGAACAGAAACTCAATCAGTACTCAGAATTCATATCGCACGACAGAGATGAAAAGAAATGTGGAGTCATCCTAACTTTGCAGCCTCTGGGGGATAAATACAGACGTCTCCGTACCGATCCCTCAGACTCTACCAAGTTGTCCGTGAGTTGTGAGACCTAAGTAACCTAGTGCTCTGATACCAACTTGTCACGCCCCAAAATCCCTCCATCAGGCCCTGATGGCGTCTAATGTTTTACCCGCTAGACAAGCTAACATATATAAACAAACTGGCAATTTAACAACAATTTAATAGGGTAAACTAAATGGTTCACTATTTAACAGTAGAATTAAATGCGGTTTCAAGCTAAATAAGAATAACATAATACAACAACGCGTAAATTTCCCCAAAACCTGGAGTCACAAACTCACGAACTGTCTACGAGTTCTAAATACAAGTCTGAAAGGAAATACATGTCTGCCTTTGAAACAAAAGAAAAAACAAGAAAGAATCGAAGAAAAAGGGATGGAAGAGACGCCAAGGCCCACAGACGCCAGCCGGTATAAAGCCTCTATGATGAGCTGGAAGACACGCCCACTAATAATGTCCTCCGGGTCCGGCTGCATAATCTGCACAACATAAAGAAGTGCAGCTGTAGCATCGGTACAACCGACCCCATGTACTGAGTAAGTGCATAGCCTAACCTCAGCGAAGTAGTGACGAGGCTAGAACCACACTACCAAATAAACCTGTGTAGTTCAAATAAATAGATATACATATACACGACGGATAAGAACATATGGAGGAAAAAATGAATAAAGGAAGGGGGACATGTTGTGGGGAGATAACAGTTTCATATAAGTTAATCTCAATAAGGAAGAGAAACAACAAACTTGCACGGCATCACCCTTCATGATTTTACTCTTGTCCTCACTATGAAATGTATAATGTAATCAATATGAATCATGGCACAGTATCACCCTTCGTGCTTTCACTCTCTTTCCTCACTGTATATCGTATAAACGATGAATATGGTATGGAATGGTACATCGTACGACACGACATCACCCTTCGTGCTTTACACTCTTTCCTCACAGTGCACCGCATCACCCTTCGTGCTTTATCACTCTTCCTAACCCAAACAGCAATCACAAACAAGGGCAAGGGAGTAAATAGAATAGAATAGAAATCCCGGCAAGGGAACAACAACAGAAATCTCAACATCCCGTCAAGGGAGACAATATAAAACAATGCACGGAATCACCCTTCGTGCTTTACTCTCCTTCTTACCAAGACAAGTACACGACATCACCCTTCGTGCTTTACTCTCATTCTTACCAAAATAAGTGCACGGCATCACCCTTCGTGCTTTAATACTCTTCCTCACCCAAACAACAATAACAAACAAGAGTAAGGAAGTAAACATAACAGAAATAGGGATCCTGGCAAGGGAACAATAATTCAACAATTAAATCCCGGCAAGGGAACAATATCAAAAGCAACAATGACCCGACAAGGGTATATTTTAGTAATTCTGCCTCTTTCTTTCACTTTCATTTCCGTGATTTATTCTATCACTTGAGCCAATGCTCTAAAGAATGTAATATCTCATATTCCCTCATTATTCAATTCACAAATTGATCCAATGCTCCAAAGAATGTAGTATCTCATATTTCCTCATTATTCAATTCACAAATTGAGCCAATGGTCCAAAGAATGTAATATCTCATATTTCCTCATTATTCATTCATAAATTGAGCCAATGATCCAACAGAGTTTACAGGATACAATTTCCTCCACATATTCTTCACAACATATAGATATTATCAATTAAGCATGGAAATGACCACAACACCAGAATATTCACAATATAAGGACTCACTGTCATGTTAGACACCAATGTATAGATACTCGTCATCATGCCTATACATTGTACTCTACAATTAGCAAGAAGTAAACAAGACTCAACTCATATTCCCTCAAGCTAAGGTTAGACCGAACACTTACCTCGGGTCCAAAGTATAGCAATCAACCCGAAACCACACGTTTTCCATGAGTATCCGACTCCAAATGGCCCAAATCTATTCAAATAAATTTCATACCGTAAATAACATCTCATGCACTGATTTTACTATCAAATTCAAGGTTACGGAGCGAAATTAGGTGAAATGACCAAAACACCCCCCAGGCTGGCGTCTCGGAGTCGGGTAAATTTTACATTTTTAGAACCCTCGTACTCTCATGAGTCTAGCCATATAAAAATCTCTCAAATCGGAGGTCAATCACCCACTCAAATCCCAATTTATGAAAAACCTAAGTTCTACCCAATTCACCAAATTTCACCCTTGAAAATCTTTATTTTAAGTTGAAAACATGTTAAATGATGTTAATGATTGAAAATAAATGAGTAAAAACCACTTACAACTGATTTGGAAGAGTCTTGTTCTTTGGAAAATCGCATAAGAGTGTTGAGTTTGAGAAAATATGGAATATGAAGTGAAAATCTCGGTTTTGTACAGTGCAGGCCACTAGTTGGCTTGCGAACAAGTGTTCGCAATTGTTAACACACCTGCATGGGAATTGCGAAGAGGGGTTCGCAATTGCGAACCCTTCAGACACTCCCACCCTTCGCATTTGCGAACATATTGGTCGCATTTGTGATCAGGCCTGCCAGGTTAACCTTCGCATTTACGAACCTACTGGTCGCATTTGCGATCATGCCTGCTCAGGTTAACCTTCGCATTTGCGATGAGTAGCTCACATTTTCGAGCTCGCATTTGCGATGCTGGCTTCGCAAATGCGAAGCCTGCAGATCAGTCACACTAGCAGCTTCCAAGTTCAAAAATGCAATCTGTTGTCTATCCGAAACTCACCCGAGCCCTCGGGGCTCCAAACCAAATATACATACTACCTCAAAAATATCCTATGAACTTATCCGTGTGATCAAATTGCCAAAATAACATCATATACATCGAATTAAGTCTCAAAATTCATGAATTCTATCAAGTTTCATAAAACATGAAATTTTCCATTTTACGTCCGAAACACATCAAACGACATCCAATTTCAACCAAACTTTACAGAAAGTGCTCAAAGCATATATAAGACTTGTACCGGGCACCGGAACCAAAATACGGGCCCGATACCATCACTTTCTAATCAAATTTCATTTTCAATTTCCTTAAATATTTTCAGAAAACAATTTAACTCAAAAATTCATTTCTCGGGCTTGGGACCTCGGAATTCGATTCCGGACATACGCCCAAGTCCTATATTTTTCTACGGACCCTCCGGGACCGTCAAATCACGGGTCCGGGTCCGTTTACCAAAAGTGTTGACCAAAGTCAACTTTAATCAATTAATCGTTATGAAATCAACTTTTCACATCAAAGCTTCTCGGCTACATGCTCGGGCTACGCACGCATACCAAGGTGATATTTACAGAGGCTTTTGGGGCCTCGAAACATAATTTTCTGCTAAATTACACAAGATGACCTTTCGGGTCATCACACTTCATCCTGTCTTTACAAGCGCAAATTTGAGAAATTTGTAATCAGGCTCTCAGCTAGACCAACCAGGGTTAGATCTCTGCATGAAATTGAAATTATGTTTGATGTTTATAAGAAAACTACGCTCCATTGTAGTAATGGTTTTGGCACGTCGTAAGTGTAAGTTGTCATAGTAGGATTATGGCCATCACAAACTGAGCACGTCCACAACCCTATTGCCACATTAGCGCTAGACACCGATCTATACCTTGTGCATATGTCCCTCCCTCTCTTAGAAAGAAATGATAGCCTAGTGCATACTTAGTTCAAGAGGCCTTAGATAAGGTCAAGATTATACAGGATCGACTTCGTGCAGCTTAGTCCAGGCAAAAGAGTTATGTCGACCGTGAGGTTCGTGATGTGGCATTCATGGTTGGAGAGAGAGTATGACTTCGGGTTTCACCCATGAAGGGTGTTATGAGGTTTCGAAAGAAGGGTAAGTTGAGCCCTAGGTATATCGGGCCATTTGAGATTCTTGATAGAGTGGTGGAGGTAGCTTTGTAACGACTCGGTATGTTTTTTTGAGAGTTAGTGCCCCGATTCCCTAATAACTGCTTTCCCCGTGTCTATTTCTGCTTTTGGGACTTGTTGGAACATTGAGTGGTGGAATTCGGAGAGTTTTTGGACACAAAGTCCTTATATGTGTGTTTAAGCTTTAGAAATCGGACCGTAGTTGGAACTACAAGAAGACGGGTCCGGAATGGGATTTCGTCAACTCTGTTAGCTCCGTTGGGTGATTTCGAGTTATGAGCGTGTCCGGAATGTGCTTTCGAGGTCTGTAGTAGATTTAGGCTTGAATTGGTGGAAGTTAGAATTTCGGCGATTTTGGACGATAGGTGGAATTTTGATATCGGGCTCGGATTGGAATTCTGAGAGTGGTTATAGGTCTGTTGTATCATTTGTGACATGTGTGTAAAATTTGAGGTCATTCGGACTAGTTTTGAGGTGTTTCGGCATCGGTTGTAGAGTTTGGAAACTTCATAAGTTATTAGGCTTGAATCTATGTATAATTGGTGATTTTGGTGTTATGTGATGTGTTTTGGAGGCTCGACTAAGTTTGGATAAGGTATTAGGACTGGTTGGTAAGTTTGGTTGAGGTCCCGGGGGACTCGGGGATGTTTCGGATGCTCAACGAGTGATTTTTGAACATGGAGAAAAGCTGAACCATTTCTGGTTCTGGTGTCTCGCACCTACGCTTTCCGCAGGTGCGGGATATGCAGGTGTGGAAGAGGGGGATCGCAGGTGCAGGCTTGGCCAAGGAAACCAGTTATCGCAGGTGCGGAGCCGTAGATGTGGCCCCAGGCCTTTTAGTGGGTTTTCGCACCTGCGATGGATTTTTTGCAGGTGCGGTCCAAGGGGTGTAGGTGCGGAAATCGCTTGGCAGTTTATATCAAGTTCGAGTGCTTGAGTTTCATAAATTCTAAAAATAATTTGGAGCTCGGGTGTAAGTGATTTGGAGTGAGTTTTGAGGAAAAACTTCATAGGTAACAATTCATAACCCTATTTCCTTTGTATATCATTAATCTATAGCCATTTCTTCCATGCAATTAAGGGATTTAGGTGAAAAATCATGCTAATGGGAAGAAGTTTCTCCAATTAGGAAATATGAGAATTTAATAGGATTTTATCGTCGATTTTCGATGATTCTTGTTTGAGTGAGTTCGTGAGTGAATGGGTGTTCTAAATTTGTAACTTTTACTCGATTCCGAGACGTGGGCCCGGGGGACTTTTTGGGCGATTTTCCTAATTTCGCGTATTAGCCTCGAACTTATTAGCTATTTTGATTCCTTAAAGTTATATTTACATTATGCAATCGAATTGAATAGATTTGGGCCATTCAGAGTCGGATACTCGTGGCAAAAGCGTGGTTTTGAGTTGAGTAGCGCAGTCGAGGTAAGTGGCTTGCCTAACTCTATGTTGGGGACTTCCCCTTAGGCTATTTTAATATTGTTTTACGTTGTTTGGGCGCCGTGTATGTGAGGTGACGAGTACGTACACGGGCCATTATTTCTAAGACTCCATTTTTCCCTCCATGACTTAAATCATTTCATTCCTATTTCACTGTCTCATGTATTGACTATGTAGTTAGATTAGGAAATAGCATGCCTACCTGTCTTACTTGAATTTTCCCTAGTTATTACTACGTGTACCATGTTTAGGTAGTTTTATCCATATTTTTGCATGTGATCCTTCCTGAACTGTTTAAAATAAAAAATTATGCTCAGTATTTGTACTGCATTGCATATTTAAGTTGGGACTACAAACGAGATTCCGGGAGCTTTCCCCCTGTACTGCATTGCATATTTAAATTGGGACTACGGACGAGATTTCAGGAGCTTTCCCCCTGTACTGTATTAGCATATTTAAATTGGGACAAAGGACGAGATTCCGGGAGATTTCCCCATGTATTGCGTTGCATATTTAAATTGGGACTACGGACGAAATTCCGGGAGCTTTTCTCCTGTACTGCATTGCATACTTGTTACTGTGATATATGATGTGCTGAGCCGAGGGCTCCCTGTTATTATTCTCTTTTAGCTCATTGTTCCTGCTGATTTGCCTTAGCTTATTATATATCTCTGTTCAAATTTTAAACTGTTTTTACTAAAAAAAAATCCAGTAGAGCCTTAACCTTGACCTCTTCACTACTTGACTGGGGTTAGGCTTGGCACATACTGGGTACCAATTTGTGGTGTACTCATGCCCTTTCCTGCACATGTTTTTCGTGTGCAAATCCAGGTACCAGCGCTCAGTTTCGTGGCTAGGGGTCCGAGCAGCATCTTTTAGGAGACCGAAAGGTAATTTTGCGTCATCCGCAGATTCCTTCTAGTCACCTTCCACTCCAGATTTAGATAGATTTCTTTTTCATGTAAATTCCCTCTCGTTGTATAGAGCTATTTTGAGACAGAGCTTGTGACTAAAGTGATATTCCGGGTTTTGGGAAAAGTTGTATTTTGTACGCGCCAAGTGGAAATGTTTCATTGTAGACTCACTTATTTCACCTTTATTTTATTACTTTTATTTAATATGTGTTTTCCGCAATTAGGATTACCTAGTCGTAGAGACTAGGTGCCATCACAATGCCTTTTGGTGGGTAAATCGGGTCGTGACAAGCTTATAGACTTGCATTGCCTTCAGGGTTTTCCTCAGTTCATCCGATATTTCATGTATCTATGCTCCGAAAATATCATGGTGACCCGTCCCACGTGTTAGATTTCAGTTCTGTCCAATTGGACAAAGATTTGACTTATGAGGAGGAGCCGGTAGCCATTTTAGACCGGAAGGTTCCTTAGTTGAGATCAAAGAGTTATCCTTCAGTTCGAGTGCACTGGAAAGGTCAGCCCATCGAGGCAGCTACTTGGGAGTCCGAGTCGAACATTCGGGGTAGATATTCCCACTTGTTGCCAGTTCAGGTAATTTTCTATGTCCGTTCGAGGATGAACGTTTGTTTTAGAGGTGGTTATTGTTATGACCCAAAGGGTCATCTTATGAATTAAAACCCTATTATTAATTTTTAATTACCTCGATTTTCATGCGCAGTCCGGGCGCGAAATCTGAAAGCTTTTATGTGAAAATATATGAAATAATAAATTTTTGAGAGATAAATTTGATTTTAGTTTACTTTGGTCAACATTTTGAGTAAACGGACCCGGATATTTTTTCTAACGATCCCGGGAGGTCTGCAGTAAAACATGGGACTTAGGCGTATGCCCGGAATGGAATTCTGAGGTCTCTAGCCTAATAAATCAATTTTTTAAGAAAATTATTTTTGCTGGATTATTAAGGAAATAAAGAAATGAACTAATGTGTGAATCATTGGTATCGGGCCCGTATTTTGGTTCCGAAGCCCAGTACAAGTTTATTATGGCATTTAAGTCCTATCTGTGAAATTTGGTGAGAATCAAAATTTATTTGATGTGATTCGGATATCCGAATGGGAAAATAGTGAAAATGAAGTGTTCTTGAGGAAAGTCATGAGTTGAGGTTAAATTCGTAGTTTTTGATGTTATTTTGATGATTTGATCATACGAGCAAGTTCATATGATATTTTTAGACTTGCGTGCATGTTTGGTTTGGAGCCCCAAGGACTCGGGTGAGTTTTGGATAGGCCACGGAATGATTAGAACTTAAGAAAACTCAGTTGTGCATCTGGTGTTTTGCACAGGCCTCTGATCTCGCCTCTCGTAAATGTGAGATCAGGCTTCGCAAATGCAAAGTCTGTCGGCCTGGGAAATGCGACTATATTGTCGCAAATGCGAAGAAGGCCTGGGAAGGCCAACTCGCAAATGCGAACCTTTGGACGAATATTGCGAAGGCCCTAGATGTCGCAAATGCGACATATATGTCTCAAATGCGAAGGCAGCAGGATTTCAAAGGGTTCTCAATTGCGATAACTGCAGCTTGTTAAGTGAGATTTTAGACGGCATTTTCACCCTTTTTTTAATTCTCTAAAACCCTAAACCTCCATAGGCGATTTTTCCAAACACTCAAACTTCTCCAAATCATTGGTAAGTGATCTCTAACTAATTCCTTTCAATCCTTAACAACTTTTTACAAGATTTCATCATAATCTAGAGTTTTCATGGCAAAAATTGGGATTTTTTGGTAGAACCTAAGAACTTTGAAATTTGGGAATTTAGACCTCGAATTGAGGTCAGATTCCAAAACCAATTGTATATCCGGGCTCGGGGGAGAATGGGTAAACGGGTTTTGGTCCGAACCTCAAGTTTAGACCAAGCAGGCCAGGGGTCGATTTTTGTCTTTTGATAGGAACCCCATAATTTTCATTAAAGTTAATTCCTTTAGCAATAATTAATGATATTGAACCAATTGTGATTAGATTCGAGCGGATTAGAGGTAAATTCTAAAGGAAAAATTTTGCTTGAGCAGTGAATTACTTGTGAAATTGAGGTAAGTGTTTGGTTTAACCTTGACTTGAGGGAATAAGAATCCCCAACTTAACTGCTATGTGGAATTGCATGTGAGTGGTGTATAGGTGAGGTGACGAGTATCTATGCACCACCAACTTATCTTTTGAACATGATCCCTTCCCCGTTTTCAATTTATTTGATCCCTAGCTTAATTGTTTTGTGATCATTGATGCTCCCATGTATACTTGTTTTCATCAGCTTGTTGTTAAGTATTGTTTCAAGTATTTTGGAAGTGTTGGTTTTTCCCTTGGCTTCATTGTGACACATAAAAGGGTGAGCTGGTTGACAGTGTTTTACTATATAATTCGGTTGGTTTCATGGTGAAATGATAATTGATGAAGTTTATAAATAGTACGGCTTTCTGTGTATAATTGTTGAGACATAAATATGGTTAAAGGCATTTGACCTAAATTGTGAAATCTCTTTCAATAAATAAGGAGATGTGAATGTCTGGTAGGAGCAGGTTGCACGCCGCAACAAGGAGTGATAAGGGTGGACAGGTGTGATCGGATTCACGCCGCAACAACAGAAATAAGGGTGATATATATAGGGAGGAGCAATAAGGGTAGACAGGTGGGAGCGAGTTGCGCGCCGCACAAGGAGCAATAAGGGAGGATATTCATGTTTTACTGATTTTTAAACATAAAAACTGGAATACTCACTGTTTTATTGTTGTCATTTCATATTCTGCGCTTACGGTTATTATAAACTGAACTTGGAAATCTTCGTGAGAATTGGTTATAGCTGAGAACTGGAAGAGTTAACCGAGTTGTTCTATTCATTTGTTGCAAGTACTATTTAATTTTTCATTATTCCCTTCGTGTTTCATTATTCATTGTAACCAGGTTATGTTATAAAGGCCCCGCCGTAGCCTCGTCATTACTTCATCGAGGTTAGGCTCGGAAATTGCCAGTACATGGGGTCGGTTATACTGATACTGCACTCTGCACTTCTTGTGCAGATCCAGGTACCGGCCATCGCGGATTCTTTGAGCAGTAGTTGAGCATTCACACGAAGACACGCGGTAGATCTGCTGGCATCCGCAGATTCCTAGAATCTTCCTCTTATTAATTAGATTGTTGGTTTAGTTCATTCGAAACAGAGATATATTTTTTTTTCAGCCAAATACTTTTATTATTCTTAGTAGTTTGTGAATTGTGACACCAGACCCTGGGTATTTCAATATTAGCATTAGTTTTGTGGTTTCGTTTCGTTACTTAATTATTATTGATATCAGTGGTGGAATAGTAATAGATTTCGCACTCATTTTAAACTGTTTACTTATTTCTAAATAAATCTGTAAAAGAATTCGGTTAGCTAAATTCTAACATTGGCTTGCCTAGCAAGTATGATGTTAGGCGCCATCACGATCCCGAGGGTTGGAAATTTGGGTCGCGACATAAGGTCAATGTTACCTTGACCCTTGCTTTCCATCTTCATAATATAATACATATTTAGATTGAAACATATAGGAAACTAGCTATAAAACGAGAGTGCTTTAAAAAACCAACTTTTTAAAGCTCCTCGACGTATTGTTCCTCGTCCGATAATTCTTCGTCCTCACTTGTTTGAACTTCATCAGTTGATTCTTCATCCTCATTTTCTATAATTTTTTCTTCATTTATATCAACTTCTTCCAATATGCATTCAGGATGTTCCAAATCATTTCCTAACTGATCGTCCATTATTTGGTGAACACTTGAGATATCGTTTTGATATGCAACATCTAACACATTTTCGACTTCCACCCTACCTACAGGCTTAGTTTTTATTATAACCCACAAATCGAACTTATTCCGCCGCAATGGATAAGGAGCATAATACACTTGCTTAACATTATGTGCAATTATGAAAGGATCATAGCAATCATACTCCCTCGTATGATTAACCTCAATTATGTTGTATTGGTTGTGTACTCTTGTACCTCTTGTTGGATTTGGGTCAAACCACTTGCATCTAAAGAGTATCAATTTCTTACATGGCCAACCTGTATATTCTAGTTCTATTATTTCTTTGAGCATACCAGAATAATCAATATCTCCAAGATGTTTCCATCACCACCTTGAACCCACACCCCACTGTTGTTGCTATTTTTTTAAGAGAAATTCTCTGTATGGAACTTACAGCCATTCACTACGTACTTAGACATTGTTGTGACCTAAAGCCCAGATCCCCAAGATATATCTTTTAAAAATTGATTTACACCATTATTTGGATTATTTACCTACATAGTGTTAAAAAAGTTTATAAGTTAGCATAACTTACAAACATTATTTACCTACATAGTATTAGAACATTATCAGGATAAACTTATAAATTATTTCAACCACGTATCAAATCTCGTATATACAGCATCATGGCCAAATTGATCCACGAAGTGACTGTGACACATCAAATATTTTTAATAGTTCCATTAAGATGTAATCACAGTAAATTTTATATTTTGATAACTAATAAATCAATACTTACTTGAGAAATGGTACAAGTTCGGGACAATGTAGCAACACATGAAGTGTAGCTGACTTTTACTCCATATCACTCAAACTTTTCTTTCTAACATCCTTAGAACATCGGCCTGGTTGATTGAATATGGACATTGTGGATATAATAGATCATTCACACATTCGACCGTGTGTCTATTGGGCCTATTCCTAGAACATGGCACGTTACTCTCAAAATAATAAGAACAAAAATGAGTTGTTTCCTTTGCAAGATAAGCTTCGCATATAGATCCTTCAATCCTATTCCTCTGCTTAACAAATTGTTTGCATTTTCCAATTATCCTACATAATATCATGTTAGCCAAGAACATTCAAATAAAATAGAAAATTACATCAAACTTATAATATTACCTCTCAAAGGGATACATCCATCTGCATTGAACAAGCCTTCCAAGTTATGCCTCGTGTACAAGGTGGATTAGAAGGTGTTCCATCACATAAAACAAATTACATGGAAATATTTTTTCCATCTTACTAGAAGTTACACGAATGTTCTGATCCATCCAGAGTAGGTTTTCTTCCCTTAATGTGGTAGAACACAAGTCTTTGAAAAACAAATTAATCTTTATGATGGGTTTCCAGATTCTTTCAGGCAAACCACAAAATGCAATAGGCACTAAGGTTTCCATGAAAACATGACAGTCATGGCTTTTCAAAGAGCTAAACTTCCAGTCATGACTTTTCAAATGGCTCAACTTCTCCACCTCCATATCTACTTTTTTCCAAGATTCAACACATAACCCTCAGGCATCTTCAATTTCGTAACCCAATCAAAAATTTGTCATCTTTCCTCCAAAGTGAATGTGTAACTTGCTTTGGGATTGAACACCTTACCATTGTTTGTTGTCTGTAAGTATAATTCAGGCCGCCTGCAATATTCTTGTAAGTCCATTCTAGCCTTCGGGTTATCCTTTGTCTTACCTTTAACATCCATCACTATGTTGAACAAATTGTCAAAATAATTCTTCTCAATATGCATGACATCAAAGTTGTGACGGAGAAGATTATCCTTCCAATAATGCAACTCCCAAAATATACTTTGTTTCGTCCAATTATGAGTAACACCATATCTTTTCGTCCAATTATGAGTAACACCATATCCGGGGAATCTATAAGGTGGAGCTTCAGTAACTTTACTGAAGTTTTGGACCCTCTCCCAAATTTCCTCACCTGAAAGTATCGGAGGTGGAGAATCATATTCCATTTTATTCTTTTTGAATGCATTTTTCATCCTTCTAAACTCATGATCATGAGGCAAGAATTGACGATGACAATCGAACTATGATTGCTTTAGGCCATGTTTCAAAGTGAACGCTTTACTATTTTCCATGCAGTAAGGACAAGCTAGCTTCCCAGTAGTCATCCGCCCAGACAACATTCCATACGCAGGAAAATCGTTAATAGTCCACATTAAATTAGCACGCAAATTGAAATTCTGCTTGGTTGATATGTCATATGTTTCAACACCATCATACCACAATTGTTTTAGCTCATCAATCAAAGGGTTGCAAATATACATCAATCAAACTTTTCGGATTACGTGGACCTGGGATAACACAATTTAAGAATATTGTCATGACCCAAATTCCCAACCCACGGGATCGTGATGAAGCCTAACACAATACTTCCTAGGCAAGCCGATGTTAGAAATTTACTAACCATTTCATTTAAAAGTTTACTTAACACAATAGAAATCTTAAAATAAAACAAAGAAAGCTAATACTTTCCAATAAATGACTTCATGAATAATTAGATAAGATGAAACGAACCACGAACTCTTATCAACTATATATCTACCCAAGGTCTGGTGTCACAATTCACGAACTACTAATGAATGCTACAATTATTTGGCTGAAAGAAAAATATCTCTATTTTGAATACAATAAAACAGCAACAAAATAGTGTAGAGACGACTCCAGGAGTCTGCAAACGCCAGCAGATCTACCTCTTGTCTCCGTGAAAATGCACCACTATATCTCGAACTTAACACTGTCCAGAACCTGGATCTGCACAAGAAGTGCAGAGTGCAGTATCAATACAACCAACCCCATGTACTGAGTAAGTGTCGAGTCTAACCTCGACGAAGTAGTGACGAGACTACGGCGAGGCATTCTATAAAATAGCTTGTAAATAATATATATAATACATCAAGAAGGAAATAATAATAAACTAAGTAGCCAGTAACTTGCAACAGTATATAAAACAACTTGGATAACTTTTTCAGATATCAGCTATAATCAAACCTTCTCAAAATTTCCAAGTTTCAATTTAAATCCCAGTAAAATCAGAGTATGAAAACCTTTTAAATAAAACATGGAGCTTTCCAAATCTTTATTTTTGAAAATCGGTAAAACATAAATATTCTCCCTTATCGCTCCTTGTTGCGGCGTGCAACCCGCTCCCACTTGTCCCCCCTTATTACTCCTCTATATATATATATATATATATATATATATATATCACCCTTATTTCTCCTGTTGCGGCGTGCAACCCGATCCCACCTGTCCACCCTTATCACTCTTTGTTGCAGCGTGCAACCCGCTCCCACCAAACAATCACATCACTTTATTTATAAAAAATTTCACAATTCAGGTTGAAACCTTTCACAATATCTTTGTCTTGACAATCATAAACAAAAAGTTGTACAACTCATGAACTTCTCAATTATAATTTCACAATGAAAGCAACCGAAATATATATGTATCGTAAAACAGTATCATCCAATTCAATCTCTATGTATCACAATGAAACCCAGGGAACAACCAACACTTCCCAAAATACTTGGAACAATACTTAATAAGTCGACGAAAATAATTAGACATGGAGGCATCAATCATCATAAAACAATTAAGCCAGGAATCAAATAAAGTGGAAATAAGGAAGGGATCATGTTCAACAAATAATTTGGTGGTGCATAGATACTCGTCACCTCACTTATACGCCACACACATGAAAATTCACATAGCATTTAAGTTGGGGATTCCTATTCCCTCAAGTCAAGGTTAAACCAGCACTTACCTCAATCTCACAAGCAATCACTGCTCTAGCACGTCATTTCCTTTAGAATTTGCCTCTAACCCGCTCGAATCTAATCACAATTGGTTCAATGTCATCAATTATTGCTTAAAGGAATCAACTTTAATGGAACACTATGGCTTTCCTATGTTTTCTTATCAAAATACAAAAATCGACCTCGGGCCCGCTTGGTCTAAACTAAAGGTTCGGACCAAAACCCGTTTATCTAATCTCCCCCGAGCCCAGATATACAATTGGTTTTGGAATCCGACCTCAATTCGAGGTCCAAATCCCCAAATTTTGGAATTCCTAATTTCTACCCAAAACTCCCAATTTTTACCATGAAAACCCTAGATTTTGGTTGAAATCTTGTTAAAAGTTGTTAAGAAATGAAAGTAATTAGTTAGAGATCACTTACCAATGATTTGGAGAAGTTTGGGTCTGTGGAAAATCTCCTATGGAGGTTTAGGGTTTGAGAGAATTGAAAAAGAAGTGAAAAACCCGTCTAAAATCTGATTTAACTGGTTTCAATCTCGCATTTGCGAACAGGGATTCGCATTTGCGAACCCTACGAATTTGGCAGTCATCGCAAATGCGATGAATTTGTCGCATTTGCGATATATCGAGGTCTCGCATTTGCAACCAGAAATCTCGCATTTGCGAGATCTGGGGCTGGCCCAGGACTTCGCAAATGTGAAACTTGATATCACAAATGTGAGATCAGAGGCCTGCCACACCAGATATCAGTTGTGATGAAACTTTTCTAAGTCTAAACTCTCCGTAGCCTACCCGAAACTCCCCCGAGCCCTCAGGGATCCAAACTAAACATGCATGCAAGTCTAAAAATATCATACGGAGTTTCTCATGCGATCAAATCATCAAAATAACATCAAAAACTACAAATTTAACCTCAAAACTCAAGATTTCCTCAACAACACCCAAATTTCTAACTTTTCAATCGGACGTCCGAATCACGTCATACCAACTCCGATTCTCATCAAATTTCACAGATAGGACTTAAATATCATAACAAACTTGTTCCGGGTATCGGAACCAAAATACGGGCCCTATACCAACAATTTCATATATTATTTCATTTCTTTATTTCTTGTAATAACCAGCAAAATAGTTTTCTTCAAAAATTGTTTTCTAAGGTTGGGGACCTCGGAATTCAATTCCGGGCATACACCCAAGTCCAATATTTTACTGCAGACCTCACGGGATCATCAGAACACAGATCAGGGTCCGGTTATTCAAAATGTTTACCAAAGTCAACTAAAACCAAATTTTAACTCTAGATATTACTATTTCTCATATTTTAACATAAAAGCTTTCCGGTTTCACGCCCGGACTGCGCACGTAAATTGAGGAAATTATAATTAGTCTTTTTATGCTAATAAGCCTAAAATAGAGTCTAAATTCATAAAATGATCCTTTGGGTCATCACAATCTCCACCTCTAAAATAAACTTTCGTCCTCGAATGGACATAGAAAATTACCTGAATTGGAAAACAAGTGTGGATATCTACTATGCATGTCCGACTCAGACTCCCATGTAGCTGCCTCAACGGGCTGACCTTTCCGCTACACTCGAACTGAAGGATAACTCTTTGATCTCAACTTACGAACTTGCCAGTCTAAGATGGCCATCGGCTCCTCCTCATAAGTCAAATCCTTGTTCAATTAGATAGAATTGAAGTCTGACACATAGGACGGGTCACCATGATATTTCCGGAGCATAGACACATGGAATACCGGATAAACTGAGGAGAACCCTGGAGACAATGCAAGCCTATAAGCTACCTCCCCCACTCTCTCAAGAATCTCAAATATCCCGTTATACCTAGGGCTAAAATTACCCTTATTCCCAAATCTCATAACACCCTTCACGGGTGATACCCGAAGTAATACTCTCTCTCCAACCATGAATGCTACATCACGAACCTTACGATCGGCATAACTCTTTTTCCTAGACTGAGTTGCACGAAATCGATCTTGTATAACCTTGACCTTATCTAAGCCCTCTTGAATTAAGTATGTACGCAATAACCGAGCCTCTCCAGGCTGAAACCATCCAACCGGCGATCTACACCGTCTACCATATAATGCCTCATAGGGAGCCATCTGAATACTCGACTGGTAGCTATTATTACAGGCAAACTCCGCTAACGGCAAGAATTGATCCCAAGAACCTCCAAAATCAATAACACAAGCGTGGAGCATATCCTCTAGAACTTGAATAGTACGCTCGAACTGCCCGTCCGTCTGAGGATGAAATGTTGTGCTCAACTCAACTCGGGTACCCAACTCACGCTGAACTGCCCTCCAAAAGTGCGAGGTAAACTGCGTACCTCGATCAAAAATGATAGACACGGGTACACCGTGAAGGCGAACAATCTCTCGAATATATATCTCTGCTAACTGCTCCGAAGTATAAGTATTTTCCACCGGAATGAAATGTGCTGATTTAGTCAGCCTATTCACAATAACCCAAACATGTCGAATTTCCTCTAAGTCCGTGGGAGTCCAACAACGAAATCCATAGTGATACGCTCCCACTTCCAATCGTGAATCTCTCTGTTGTAGCAACCCACCGGGTCTCTGATGCTCATACTTTATCTGTTGACAATTCAAGAAACGAGCCACATAAGCAACAATGTCCTTTTTCATCCTTCTCCACCAATAGTGTTGTCGCAGGTCCTGGTACATTTTGGCTGCACCCGGGTGAATAGAATATTTATAACTGTGAGCCTCCTCAAGGATCAACTCACGAAGCCTATCAACATTAGGCACACATATACGACCCTGCATCCTCAAAACACCGTCATCTCCAACTGTAACTTTCTTGGCACCACCATGCCGAACTGTGTCCCTAAGGACCATAAAATGCGGGTCATCATCTTGTCGATCTCTGATACGCTCAAATAAGGAAGACCGAGCGATTGTACACGCTAAAACATGGCTGGGAAAAATATCCAACCTCACAAACTGATTAGCCAAATCTGAAGTTAATGGCCTCTCACCGACTGGAATAAATGCAAGGTTTCCCATACTTATTGTCTTTCTACTCAATGCATCGGCCACCACATTGGCCTTTCTCGGATGATACAATATAGTGACGTCATACTCTTTCAATAACTCTAACCATCTCCTCTATCTCAAAGTAATATCCTTTTGCTTGAACAAATACTGAAGGCTACGATGATCCGTGTAAACCTCACATGGTACGCCATAAAGATAGTGCCTCCAAATATTCAACGTGTGAACAATAGTGGCCAACTCTAAGTCATGGACAGGGTAATTCTTCTCATGAATCTTTAACTGCCGAGACACATATGCTATAACCCTGCCCTCCTACATTAATACCGCTCCCAACCCAACACGAGAAGCATCAAAATACACCGTGAAAGATCCTGAACCTGATGGTAACATCAACACCGCTGTTGAAGTCAAGGCGGTCTTGTGCTTCTGAAATCTCGCCTCACACTCGTTCGATCATTTGAATGGGACACCTTTCTGAGTCAATCTCGTCATTGGGGATGCTATAGATGAGAACCCCTCCACAAAACAACGGTAGTAACCAGCCAAACCCAAGAAGCTCCTGATATCCGTGGCTGACGTGGGTCTAGACCAGTTCTTGACTGCCTCTACCTTCTTAGGATCTACCTGAATACCCTCTGCTGATACGATATGGCCCAAAATAGCTACTGAATCTAACCAGAACTCACACTTTGAAAATTTTGCGTACAATTGATTATCCCTCAAATTCTGAAGCGCTATTCGGAGGTGTTGTTCATGCTCCTCCCGACTGCGGGAGTATATAAGAATATCATCAATGAACACAATTATGAAGGCATCCAGATAAGGCTTGAAAACCCGATTCATCAAGTCCATAAATGTTGTTGGGGCATTAGTCAGGCCAAAGGATATCACCAGAATTTCGTAGTGCCCATACCTCGTCCGAAAGGTTGTCTTAGGGACATCGGATGCCCTAATTTTCAACTGATGGTAGCCCGACCTCAAGTCAATTTTTGAAAACAACCTAGCACACTGAAGCTGGTCAAATAAATCATCTTCGGCAATGGATATTTATTCTTGATAGTAACTTTATTCAAATGTCGGTAGTCTATACACATCTCATCGATTCATCCTTCTTCTTTACGAACAAAATTGGCGCACCCCAGGGAGAGACACTAAGCCTGATGAAACCCTTATCAAGCAGGTCTTGCAACTGTTCTTTCAATTTTGGTGGGGCCATCCAGTATGGAGGAATAGAAGTGGGCTGAGTGCCTGGAGCCACATCGATGCAAAAATCAATATCCCTGTCGAGTGGCACCCCCAGCAGGTCTGCAGGAAACACCTGGGGAAACTCACGAATAATAGGCACTAACTCTATTGAAGAAACTTCAGCATTAGAATCGCGAACATGAGCCAAATAAGCCAAACATCCCTTCTTAACCATGCGACGAGCCTTGACATAAGAAATCACTCTGCTGGGAGAATGACTAGGAGTCCCTTTCCACTCCAATCGAGGCAACCCTGGTAAAGCTAAAGTAATTATCTTGGCGTGACAGTCCAAGATAGCATAATAAGGTGACAACCAATCCATGCCCAATATGACATCAAAATCGACAATGTCAAGAAGCAAAAGGTCTACACCAGTTTCAAGACCCTCAATAACGACTACGCACGAACGATACACACGATCTACCACAATAGCATCCCCCACCGGTGTAGACACATAAATAGGGACACTCAAGGAATCACGGGGCACAACCAAATACGAGGCAAAATATGATGACACATAAGAATAAATATACCCTGGATCAAACAAAACTGAAGCATTTCTATTACAAACTGAAATGGTACCTGTGATAACGGCATCAGAGGACTCCGCCTCAGGCCTGGCTGGAAATGCATATAATCGGGTTTGGGCCCCACCACCCTAAATTACGTCTTTGGGAGGATTTCTAACAGGTGGACCTCCACCTCTAGCGGGCTGGCATCCACCTATAACATTATGACCTCTACCTCTAACTACCTGACCCCTACCCCTAGCTGGCTGGGCAGGTGGTGCTACAGCTAGTGCCGGAACTATGGCACGAGAATTCTAGCACTGAGGCTGATTACCCAAAAATTTTGGACAAGCTCTCCAAATGTGCCCATGCTCACTACACTCGTAACACCCATCCAGATACTGAGGCTGACCCTGACGAACTGGCGATAATAACTCTAAAGATGAGGTGCTCTGATAGGGGCTGACTGGTCGGAATGAGGCAAATAAGTGCCACGACCACCTGAGGAATCATGGGACATTTAAAGTGTTGAATTAAATGGCCTAGAAGAATGGCCTCTACCCTGAGTACCCCCGCCTCCAGATGAGGCATCGCTGAATCCACTGGAATAGCGAGGTCTCTTGTCTGGCCCCTGACCTCCCATCCCGAGAACTGTCTCAACTCTCCTGGCCACACTGGCCGCATCTTGAAATGAAATCTCAGTCCCTGTCTCCTTGGCCATCTGCAACCTGATGGGCTGAGAAAAGCCCTCAATAAATCTCCTAACCCTCTCCCTCTCTGTCGGCAACAAAATAATAGCATTTCGAGCCAAATCCACAAAACGATTCTCATACTGGGTAACTGTCATGCCACCCTGCTGAAGACGCTCAAACTGACGACGCTTCTCTTCTCTCATAGTAATAGGAAAAAATTTCTCCAAAAAGAGGTGAGAAAACTGATCCCAAGTCAAGGCAGGCGACCCATCTGGTCTAGTCAACAAATAATCCCTCCACAGGGTCGGGTTCATTTAGGGATTGATAGACTTGTGAAGATCCTAATTAGTATATATAATTAATCATCAAATATATTTGTTTGTGAATTGATTCATCGACTTATAACTTACTTAGATGCATTGTTGAATATTAAAAACAAAACGTTTGACCTATATCTATTAATAGTAAAAATATAATGTCTCGACCTATATCAATTAATTTATGTCATGCATTATTAGTGATGATTGAATGTAATTTGTTAACTCTTTTGTAATACAAATATTTAATACACTAACATATACTATAACATGCTATATATATGTAGTTAAAGTAGCACAACGAAGTGTGTGTGTTATATATATACACACAATAATAGATACTATATATATATATATATATATATA